>VMDO01005478.1:0-111438 GCA_007922755.1 Pedetes capensis | reverse complement strand
CAAGTATTTTTGCCTCACTTGCAATCTCTCTCTTCATTTTGATGTACAGAAATGTAGAATCTTGTTATTCAAAAACTACCAACCTTTTATGATTTCTAAATTTTTGTTTTTTCCTAGAAAGTCTCTCACAACTGCAAGATTTTAAATATTCTCTATTTATAACTTCCTCTATCCTTTTTTAAAGTCCTTAAATGCCAAGTCAAGTCTTAAGACAATCAAGCTGAGAATTCTGTTATTGCAGAGGGTGTCCGTCATTTTGTTCTACTCAGGCCTTTGACTGATTGGATGAGACCTACTCACATTATGATGGGCAATCTGCTTTATGAGTCCAACATTTTAAATGTTAATGTCACCCAAAAACACACTCACAGAAAAACCTCCAATAATATTTGACCAACTACACTGCCACATCCTTCTCCCATTTTTGCAATGTTGGGAATCAAACCCAGCACCTCAGAGACTGCAGAGCAGTGCTCTACCAACTGAGCTAAATCCCAGCCCTACCCAACATTGTTGTTGTTGTTATTAGGTGCTGGGGAGTCGATATCCAACTCATAGCGACCCTCACAGGGTTTTCAATGGCTGACTGTTTCTGGATTGCCTTGGGAGTGGATTACCAGGCCCTTCTCTCATTTTTGCGGTGCTGGGAACTGAACTTGGGTCCTCAGAGACTGCAGCGCAGCGCTCTACCAACTGAGCTAAATCTCAGCCCAAATAGGATTTAGCTCACTTGGTAAAACGCCCCTTTGCAGTTGCTGAGGTCCTGAGTTCGATTCCCAGCACCGCAAAAATGGGAGAAGGATGTGGCAACTCACTCCCAAGGCAATCCTGAAACAATCAGCCATTGAAAACCCTATGAGGGTCTCTGTGAGTTGGACACAACTCGATGGCATCTAACAACAACTAATAATAATCATAGACATATGCAAATCTCCAAAAGTATCCCTACACAATACAGTATGACTAAACATAATCCATCAATAAGGAAAAGAAAACTGGAATATCAGATGTCTACCTAGAAGGACATAACACAGAATACCCAAAAAAATTAAGATGCAGCTTAAGCAAGTAACATTAGTGGCACAGTAAGAAAAGGACAGCAATGATTATATGGTCCCAAACAATGTTAATGGCT
Source organism: Pedetes capensis (assembly GCA_007922755.1). NCBI lineage: Eukaryota > Metazoa > Chordata > Mammalia > Rodentia > Pedetidae > Pedetes > Pedetes capensis. The sequence goes on along the minus strand of VMDO01005478.1, from coordinate 110,303 downwards.
ATAAACTGATTCCAAAGATTTCTAAACTTCTCTCTTTGTCATCCTAACACAGACTGACAATTAAAATTTTCCCAGCAGCTCTCAAGAGGGAAAACATTCAAGCTAAACATAATCCCAAACTCTATTTATGTTTATACCTTCCAAGTGGAAGCATCATAGAAATGCCTTTTAATTCCCTCAAACCCTCCATTTGAACGTCTGATTTCAGGTCATCTCACCTCCCCACTGATCTATTTCTGGCATCCTTTATTAATCCCTTTGATTCCCTTATCTCTACTATCATCATTTCCTGGAACATGACATAATTTCCTGACACAAGAATGATAAATACAAATTTCCTGATACAAAACCTGAATTATTACAAAACCACCAGGGGATTTTAGACTTTCATGGCCTTGAAAAATATCTTTCGGATTTATTCTGATACACATCTTCTGAGGAAGCAGATTTGGAAAGTGAATGTGTTGCCAGAAAAGAATCTACCCTTTGAACAAAACTCAAATATAAATTAAATTACTCTGAATGAAAGCATCATGTTTGTTTTTCATACACTGCAAGTGGATTTTTAAAAATTCACCTTTTAGCATATGTGGCAATGGTACTAAGGTCCCTTCAGAGTTCACTTACTCATTTCCATTCATCTTTCTTTTTCTCCATTTTTATTTGGGTCTCATTTATTCAATAATTCAACTACTGTTCTTTGAGGCCTACTATGTGTGTAGCACTGTGCTAAGCACCAGAAACAAGAGAGAACAGAAGACACGGGGTGCACTTTTAGGAGGAGCCAGTGCAGTGCAGGAGGCCAGCTTCTAAGCAGATATTGCAATGAAAGTAACAGGAAGAGAGGAAGCTCAGGAGGCACTCCGAGGAAAGTGAAGAGGTGGCCAGTTCATGGGAGGAAGGGGCCATGCCTTCAAAAAACAGCGAGGATTCAACAGTATCAAAGGTAAGGAGAGGCCCACTGCTCACAGACAGGAGGGTCCATAAAAGCACTGATAATAAATCAAGCACTAGGAAGCTAGAGACCGATCAGAAAAAGAAGGTGTCATCCTACCTATTCCCTTCCTCTCTCTAAAGGTAGTTAGGTGGCAATCCTGGATTTTTTATTTTCTTTTAAGATGAAAACTGGAGAATCCCTATGGTCTCTGAGTGGAAAGCTTATTAAATTTGTTTAACTGAGTCACTGAGAAGATAGGCTGTCCCCAAGCTGGTACATTTATGCTTCACCTCAGGGATACATGTACTTGGAGAATGTAAAAGAAAAGACCGACAAGACATAAAACATAAAGGGCCAGGACCCAAGATTCTTTCAAGATCATATTCATGATTCTGCTAAGAAAATGAAGTATTTCTATGCAGGGCCACATCTCAAAAACAGTATTGGTTAGTTAGTATATAACCTCAGGGGAAACTGGCAACAGAATAGGAGGGTAAAAAGGAGCTGGCAAGAGGAAGAATTACCTAGAGATATAAGCACAATAATTATGGGACAAAAAGGACACCAGAGACACACTGCCTGTTTCACAGTTTGATTTAGCCAAGCACTGGTAACCACAAAACCAACCTCCACCTGATGCAGAATAGGACATTAGTTTATGTGTTAGTCACTTCTGGATTCATTTAATGAAATGGATCTCCCATTACATGACACCAAATTAGCACTAGTTCCAGAGAGTCTCATAAAGGAATGCTATCAAACCTTAAAAACCAAAAACAAGACAAAACTACAGAAAGCTGAAAAAGATGTTAAATGCTATTTGACCTATACTTAGAAAAAACCTGAGGAACACAAAATTTTTCTAAAGCAAATATAATATTGAAACAAAAACTTGACTTTGATTTCTCTAAAACAGAAAACTTTGTACCAATCTCATGTATAAATATTGATACAAAAATCCTACATAAAATATCAGCAAGTAGAATCAGCAGCCCACTAAAAGAATACAACACCATGGAGGATTTGTTACAAGGATTCAAGAAAAGTCCAATGTTAGAATATCTACTATTAGATATTTTGTTATAAAGATAAAAACCATACAAACACACCCTTTGACCCAGAAACAAACATTGGAAAAAAATTAGCAAATGATCTTGATAAAACAGTCAATGAGCCAGGTGCCATGGTACACACCCATAATCCTGAGGCAGGAGGATCATCAGTTTAGGCCAGAGGCAGCTGGCACAACTTAGCAAGACCCTGAGTCAAAATAAAAAATAAAAAAGGGGCTGGGGTGCAGTACAGCAGTACTTGCCTAGCGTGTACAAAGCACTGGGTTCTATCCTCAGCAACACAAAAGAGAAAAATATTCAATAAAATAGAAACAGATGTGTCATTCACAACTGGGTCCTTTCAGGAAAGAAGAAAGCACATCAGGTTTTTCAACAAGGGATTTAATAAAGGCAATTGTTTCAACAGGCATCAGAAGACTTGAACAGCACAGCAACAGGAGGACACAGAGGTAACCTAGAGATAACAAACACAAGGAAGCAACCCCAAGTGTTGGAGGGACAAAAGGTAATAATGAGGTTATAAAAACATGAAACTTCAAGGAAAGGTCCTCAAAAAATTGTGGCTCAGACCTGTGAAAGGGGAGAACTACTTAGCTACCGATAGTTCCTCAGGACCTCAGAGGAAGAAAGTGAGTCTGAGTCAGGGCCCATACCTGGGAAGTGGGGGCACTGCCTGGCCACCGTTGGTATCCACAAGGCAGAGAGATGAAACTGGTCCTAGCAATCTAGGGAAAAAAGGCTGAGGTGAGCTACCTCTACTAGGGGCGCCTCTGACAGGAACAACAAACAGGAAGTGCTTCTACCATCTTCCACCTTTCCAGCTCCCCCTACTGCCCTCTATCAGTAAATCTCAACAGGAAGCTGCTCTCCAAGAAGGCTGGGAAGTGAAGTCAGCCAAGTTCCAGCCACAACACCAGACAGTACAGTATAAAAGGGTGAGGTAAAGCAAGGAGGCCAAGGGTAAATGACCACCATAGAGGGATACTTCTGAAACATAATAAAATGTACTTACCTCAACCCAAAACTCAGCTTATGTTAAATCAAGGAAACACTAGGGACATTTCCAGTAAGGTCAGGAACAGGAAAAGGGTACCCACACTTATATCTGTTATTTGATACTTAGCTGAACGTTCTACCCAATACAATCATACAAGAGAAATAAATAAGAAATACAAAGGTTGGAAAGGAGGATTATAACAATCACTATTTGTAGATATGTTAACGGACCTGAAAAACTCAAGAGATTTCACTAAAAACTACTACAAAGAGTATGAAAATTAAGTTGGAGATTAAGGCAATGAAACTAATAGCTTTACACACAGCAACTACAAACAGAAGGTACAACAAAAAAAGTTTACTCTAATCACAATCAAAAAGATAAATTATGAGCTGGGCATGGTGGCGTACACCTTTAATCCCAGTGGCTTGGGAGGCGGAAGCAGGAGGATCGCCAAGTTCAAGACCAGAGGCAGTCTGCATAGCTTAGAGAGACCCTGTCTCAAAAAGTAAAAAAAAAAAAAAAATGGGCTGGGGGTGCAGCGCAGTGGTCCAGAACTTGCAAAGCATGCAAGCACGAGGCTCTGGGTTCAACTCCCAATACCACAATAAATAAATAAATAAATAAATAGATATAATCATTACAAGAAATAGGAATACATGAAAAAGACTTGCACAAAAGAATTGAAAAAATAGGGAAGTATACCTACAATAATTTGATAGGAAAATTTTAAAAATTTCAACTTCCCTTTAATAAAAATCACATTTAACATGGATTTTCCCCTTAGCATTAGACAATCTAATTCAAATATTCATATCAGGGGGAAAATAGAACACCCAAGCTAAAGAGTATCCCAATAATGGAAGACTACAGCATATTATGAAGGCTCAATAATAAAAAAAAAAAAAATCATGGGAGGCCATATCAAAGTATTTACCCAAACTGGAACATATGAACCTTTGATTTTATAATTCCTCTGGGAGTTTATTCCATCCACAACATTTGTACACTTGTGAAATGACTGAAGCTTTACATTTCAGCATTGTATGTATTAACAAAAAAATAGAAAAATATTAAATACATTAGTAAAGTGTGGTTAACTAGATTATGTTCATGCATCCAATGGAATACTACATGATTATAAAAATAGAACCCTCTCTATATAAAGCTCTTCAAGTGAATAAAACAAGATGCAAAAGAGTGCAGATGGTGTATTACTATCCATGTAAAAAAGGGGAAAAAATGTATCTTTATTTCCTTGCATATGAAAAAATAAATGGGAGGATTCATAAGAAATTAAGAAAATTGACAACCTAGATTTCTTATTCTAAAATGAGGAATAAGAATGAGATAAAGAATTTCCATGGATATCTATTTATGTTTTACTTTTGGAATCATGTGACTATCTTACCTTTTCAAAAATTAAACAATAAATTAGCAATCATAGCGAATGGTGCCAAACTAAATCTTTAGTCCCTGTAAGGAAGAAATAACAGCAAATGAAAAAGGTTTTCCATTCTCTTTCTTCAAGCTCCTCATTCCACTATTAAAATCTTATGTGTAGATTCAGGACCAAAAAACAAACAAATAACAACAAAAAAAAACTTAACAAACCCAACTTACCATTTAATTCTATACAAAAGGTAGAAAACTCTCAGAAAATGCAGGCCTACCCAAAGAAAAGAAAAGAAGTATCAATATAATTTCAATGAATAGTAAATTTCTTATCTGGTCACACAACATTGTAAGAGAAGTAAAAAAAGAGTTTCCCAAAAGTAGAGATCAGTCTTATACAACTTGATTATATCCCATCTAAGTGTCTAACAGTAAGGCTGAGTGCTTCAGAACAGTGGTCCAAAAGCTCACTCTGTCTCTGGTAGTTCTAGATGGGTAAGGCTGGCAACCCCACCTGATCTCGGAAGCTAAGCAGGATCAGCCTGGTTAGTCCTTGGATGGGAGGCAACCTGGGAATAACCAAGTGCTGTAGGCCAGGGAGAAGGACCTGGAAACCCACTCCCAAAACAATCTGCCATTGAAACACTCCGCGACACTGTGCCATACCTGGCACTATGTCAGTGCTTCTCTGCACTGACATAGTGCCAGGCGTGGCACAGTGTCAAGGAGTGTTTCATTCTGTTGTACACTGGGTCACTATGAGGTGGACCCAACTCGATGGCACCTAACATCAACAACAACAACAAGGCTGGCAACAGGTGAGGAATGTGAGAAAGGTTTGCAGAGCCTCCAAACTCACCTCGCAGGTCTCAGTGCCCAACCCAGGGACCTATACCATACCATGGTGTTGCAGGGCCTTAACCCAAGGATCTACAACAGTACTTGTGTTACCAGACAATTGGAGAAACCATGGTCTTTGGGTGAAGCCACTAACACCAGGACACTTCCCTAGACAGACAAAAGGTACAGACCAGGAAAACGGTGAAGGGACATTTTAATAAAGAAAAAGGATAGTACACCTTACAGAGGCAGGCACTCTGGAAGAGAATAAAGACTAGGTCTTACTAGTCTTTGTTCGTTGTAGTTTTTATCAAAATGAGCAGTGCAAAGGGTGCTCCTCCTAGGGTGATGTGGGCCTTGGGGCGAAAGCAGCACTCTGTCTTTTCAGCCAAGTGAGGAAGAAATATTTAACTTTATTTTATTATGTTACTTTAACTCTATGGTTAGCTAAAGGCTGTTCTATGGGGCCCAAAACCCAGGATATGGCTGAGATAGGAAGAAATGGTTAACATGGTTAGCCGTTTATTACCATGAGTTTACCTTTCAGCTTTGGGGCAACTAATAATAAGCCATACTGTCACTGGTTTATCTTTAATCTAGCAAGGAGCCCTATGCTTGAAAATAATTTACAAGCAGCTTGGGGATTTTCCATTACAGAGCTTGAAATCTACCTCCTTTCACAATATCCTAACTCCCTGCCTTACCCCAACAATTGCAACAAAGGTTCCAAATGCTGGAAGAAGGCTCTAAAGTAAGACTAAGTAATACCAAAGAGGGGACAGCTTAAGGAAACCCAGGCACATTTTCCTCACCTCTCCTCTATACAAAATGTTTTCTTGAAAGCACCGAAAACATGAAATGTACAGAAACCTCATAAGAAACTTGGCTTTTAGGACCCAGAAACTAAAATATAAGATTAAAAACCTTTAGTTGCATCTCTGCTCTTATTACAATCTTCAATGACAGTTGCAGAGAACCATACATGTTCTTTCCTTTGGCTTTTTTTCCTACCCAGTAAAATATAGTCTAGATGGGCTTAAATTCAGCAGGCATCCAATTAAAACTAATAATTTCTCCTTTTGGCTCACTTTATGATTTTTTTATATCTTTGCCTCAAGTGAACTGCTGGATAAGACCTAATTTCTTTATCACCAACAATAGTCATTTTTCCCCATATTCACTCATTTATATAAAAAAAGATACAAAAAAAGAATAAAATATTCAAATTGCCCAAATACTATTGAACAACAGCAATGTTGCTGAAAAGTGGTTATAGATAGGCAGCTCTCCAAGTATTCCTTTGTCATGACTGAATGACATAATCCAAAATCATGGCATGAAAGCCTGTTTGGGACGGTATTAATATACCATGTGAAAGGGGAGGTCATACACATGGTAAGAAATTTGAAGATCAAAACAACCCCTTCTATTGTGGAAATCAAAAATCAAGCACTTCCTATTGTCCCCCATCATGTATTGGCAATATGGCAGGAATTAGACGGAAGTGATAATCCTCTAATTACAGTCACCCCTCGGGATTCTTGGGGGACTGGTTCCAGGAAGCCACTGGCAGCCTCCTTGGATATAAAAATCCCTGGATGCTCAAGTCCTTTATAAAATGGCATAGTATCTGCATTTAACCCATGCACATCCTCTCTTATACTTTGAGTCATCTCTTGTTGTTTGTTGTTAGCTGCCGTTGAATTGCATCTGACTCACGGCGACCCAATGTACAACAGAACGAAACACTCCCCGACTCTCTGCCAGACACACGATCTTTCTTGTTTAAGCCCATTGTTGTAGACAATGTCAATCTATCTAGTCTAGGGTCTTCCTTTTTTTTGTTGACCTGTCACTCTCCTAAACATGATGTCCTTCTCCAGGGATTGGGTCCTCCAGACATGTTCAAAATACATAAGATGCAGTCTAGCCATCCTTGCTTCCAAGAAGCACTCTGGTTGCAATTTTTCTAGGACATATCTGTTGGTTCCTTTGGTAGTCCATGGTATATTCAATATTCATCTCCAATACCATAGTTCTACATATAGTAGGGAAGCACTGACAAAGTGCTGGACACGGCACAGTGTTGGGGAGTGTTTTGTTCTACTGAGTCATCTCTAAATTATTTATAATACCTACATATAATGTAAATGCTACATAAATAGTTGTTATGCTGTATTGTTTAGGGAATAATGACTAAGAAAAAAGTACACACATGTTGAGTACAGAGCCAATTTATTTTTTAAAATATTTTCAATTGATTGTTGGCAGAATCTACAGATTTGGAACCCATGGATATGGAGAGCTGACTGTGTATTAATATATTCTTGGGTATGGAAATGGCATTTTGATTAGGGTCAAGGGCAGAAGTTGGGTGAAGAAAGGCAAAGAGTATTCTAGGAACTCAGGAGCACTTAGTGATAGGGCAAGCCTAAGTAAGACCTTGAAGAAGGTATTCAGGGAAGCCAAAGAACAGGTATGGGAGCCACAGGCATGTAGGTGGCAAGAGAAGAGTGGGAAAGAGGAAGGGCAGAAGTCAACTGAGCCAAATTTCCACTACTTTGTGTTTTCTCAAATATGTCTGGTGACTCCAATTATTGCACCCAGTTAATCCCATTCATTAAACTATTACCGAACATCATATGTCAACAAATAGTAAGTGCCTATTCCATGCCAGGTGCCACACAAAGCTACAGAAACAACACAAAGATTACACAGTACCTGCACTGGGAAGACAGATGTCTAAATCCCCACATCTGCTGCCCCAGCCCAGCCTCAGAAGAGAGAATGTTTGGAAGGATTAAGTGAAGATTAAGAGATAAAGGGAGGGAAGAGGTGACGTTTAATCCTCATTTTGAAATATGAGTAGGAATCTGTCATACACAAAAAGGAGAAAGGAGAAATTCCAGCTAGAACACTGGCATGAATACAGGAGACAGGGAATACTGAGCAGCTGGATCTTGCTTGAGTTTAGAGTATGCACACATGTGAGGTACTCTGGAGTGGAGACTGAGAAAAAGTGTACCAGGTCTGTAAGCAACAGGATGCCATTAAGCACAGGGAGACCACTAAGCAAAAGGAGCAGAATCTCAGCTCTGATTATAGATAGCTAACGCTGCCAACGGCATAACAAAAGGTGAACTGGAAACCAGGCCAAGGATACTAGATTACAGGCTATTCTAAGAGCCCGTTCCTATACTGTCTCTAGCTTAGAAACTTTTACATTTGCCACTATTACATTTTATTTCATTTAGATGCAACTCATTTTTCTAGCTGTTGCCTTCACAAGGTGATTCCGCAATTTATCCTCCGAAGAAGGGCTTTTTTGAAGATTAAACACAGGCATTAGTCAGAGGGATGCGAAAACAATAGGCATAATCTTGGGCCAGGGATGTAAGTAAGCAGCATTGTTCGCTTTGCATATGCAAGACCCTGGGTTCAAATGCCTGGTACCACAAAAAAAGAAAATTAGGCATAAATTCAAGTTCTTCCTGGGGCAACAGAATCTGTCCATCGCTGGGAATAGTCAGCTGCACACATATATTGATCCAAGAAAAAGGACAACTCTTGTTTTTCCATTTATTTATTTTTTTTAATTTGGAAAGCTAATATATTAAATTACTTTTGGTGTACACTAAGCTTATAAATTTTAGCATGCTGGCTATAAATACTTCAGCTCAAGAGGGGAAAAGTTTAATAATCTGCCAATCATCAGTCCATCAATGCACTTACTGTGGCATATATAGAGAGAAAGGGAATGAATGCAAACATTCACACACACAAACACATACACACATATATATACGCACAATCTCACACTCATACATACACCCACACAATCCCACTCATACACACACAAACACAATCACATTCACACACACAAGCACTCAGTCACACACATTCATTCTCACCCAGTCACACTCACATACTCATGTACTCACACACATGCACACCCACACACTCATATACACACCATGTACACACAGACTCACATTCAAGTAAACGTCCATACACATTCACATACATGCATTAATACACAGTCACACACACTCACATTCCCACACACGCTCACATACATTCATTCATACACCCTCACTCACACTCATATACACACACCAATGTGCTCACAAACTCACACCTGTTCACGCATGCAGTCACTCAAAGTCACACTCATGCACTCACATCCTCAAATCACATATACACACTCACATACACACTCAAGCACACTAAAAAACATGCACACATACCTCGCACATTCTCACACACAAAAACACCCTCATACACCCACAAACACACATATTCACATACACACACATTCACACACATATACACGCATGCACTCACTCACACTCACACATATTCATGCTCACCCAGCCACTCACACTCATGCATTCACACACTCATATACAAACTCATGCACACTCACACCCATGCACACATACATTCACACATGCATCCTTACCCTCTCATACTCACACTCCCATACACACTCACACTAACATGTGCACACACACTCATACATCATACACTCAAAAACTCATTCTCAAACATGCAGTAATACACACTCATACACATACAAACATAAACACAGCCCACACACTCATGCTCTTCCATAAACACACTCACATGCACTCACATATACACAGACACATTTTCAAGCACACTCAACTATTCTCACACACATGCACACTCACTCTCAGTCACACACAATCACATGCACATATACATACCCTCATGCACACATACACACTCAGTCACATGCTCACACCCACTCACACATACATACTCATACACATGAACACACACTCACCTACATACACTCAAACTCATACATACACATTCACACATATGCACACCCACTCAGTACCACACACAGTACCAAACACACCCATTCACAATACCATACACTCACACTCACATACACACACCACTCACATACACTCAAACTCCCATATGCACACACGCATTCACACTCACACACTCATATTCACTCACATACTCTCATACACATGCTCTCACACACATGCACACACTCAGATACACTCATGCACACATTCACACACACTCAGATATATACACCTACACACTCACATACCCACTCATACACAACACACACAGTCACACTCATTCCCATACACACACACAGGTACACACACATACAGCCTCCATTATCAAAATTGAAAGATCATCCATTTTGTGAATTCCTCCCAGGTTGGCTGCTCTCTGTGATTGAGGATGCCTCTAGGCTGACCTTCCAATTTTCTCTCATCATGTACTAAAGAAATACAAAATGATTTTAATATTAATCTTAAAAAATATAGAGACCTACATTTTCTTAAAGAAAAAAATTACAATACATTCCACAGCCAAATGCTGATATCCACTAAAAGAGTTTACTACTGGCACTTTGAACAATATCAATAACAAAGAGTTATAAATATATCCAAAAAGAGCACTTTTTTAGTTCTCTGGATTATTCTCATACATTCCCTATCAATTGGCCATATCTCTGTTTTTCTAAGACATACACACTACTTCAGCTTGAATTAAAATGTCCGTTGCCACAGTTTCTCAGAGAACAGCTCAAGGCATGCTTGACTCCATTATTTTCTTGGGGTTTCTAGAAAAATTGTAATATAGCAGTAGCCAGCCAACACTGCCCAATTTTATCTCCTGCCTTGCACAGGTTATGATCTGGACATACAGCTAGGTGTTTTAAGTATTTTTTAAAAGTCTAAACAATTAGGAATGTTACTTAAAATTCAGCCTTTGGTTTCCTCTAGTATGCCACATGGGCAATATAACCAGCAGACTGCAGCTCAGTCAAAGGCAGTGGAATGACAGAGAATCAGCCTTACAAATACACTGACAACAGCTGTGGAAAACACCAGCACATTTTTCTTTCTAATAACAATGGAGAAAATGCACGGTATACAGCTGCTGTACATGACATATACATTATGACATAATAATCATGCACCTCATATTTTCTAATGCAGAAATGTGAATTCTAGAATACACATGAAAAAGGAGCTCTCAGAAAAAATTAAAGTAATGGATATTCATTCCTTTTTTTTCTTTTCTTTTTTTCTTTTCTTTTTGGGGGGTGGGTACTGGGGGTTGAACCCAGGGGCCTCCCACCTGCATGCTTTCACAAGTGCTGGACCACTGAGCTGAGCCCCCAGCCCATTTTTTTGACTTTTTTTTTTTGAGATAGGGTCTCGCTAAATTACATAGACTGCCTCTGGTCTCGAACTTGCAATCCTCCTACCTCTGCCTCCCAAGCTGCTGGGATTACAGGTGGGCGCCACTGCACCCAGCACGGATATTCATTTCTTTAAGAATTTCAAAATTTAAAGGTGAAACTCATAGAACCTCACTTCTTAAAGCTAAAACTCGATTCTACCTGAGGCCCACCTTGCTTTATAATGGCAGTTACCATTATCTCAAAGTCCTAAATGGCAAGCTCAAATGTTATCCTCCCCCTTCAACAGTAAAGAATGTGAATAGCACTGATGCCTATGAACTTGAGAAAAGCAAATGCCAATTCAGCTAGTGATAACTCAGTCTCACTTCTCTGCTTTCAGGTAGCTCGGAGCAGGGGCTGTACAAGCAGGAGGACCAGGTTTTGAGTTCCAGCTCTAGGAATCATGTGACCGTGGTCAAGTGATGACTAAATGAGATAGACATAAAGTAACACACATAGTACAAAGGAAGTGCTCAGAAAATGGCAGCTATTATCATTTCCTTGTAACTAGGTCATCTCCCACACAGGATGTGGGGCAGGAAGAGATCTCACTATTTTCAGAAGAGCCTAAAGCCATTCTGCTCCCATTCACTATCACTTTAAGAACTAATGTGAACCACTCAATTGCAATTTTTTCCAACTTAATTATACAAATCAGTTGACTTCTCTTTATTCTGTATCACTCAACTTCCTTATTCTCTCTTTTCTATATAAGATGAAGTAGATTCTAAAAAAAAGTTTGAGAAATAGAAGGACCACATTTTCAGCCAAGCATACAAGGCAGAAAACAAACAAACATAAGGAAAATGAGATGCTCGGAGCATGTTAGATTACAGTCATTTATTAATGAATGAATGAGTGTATGGTGAATGAATGAAAATTCCACTTTTTCTTAGCTGTTATGCTATAGATAACTCTGATGTTTAATTCAATAGGTGTTTACAAAGGAAAGAAATAACATTATCTCATTGGTTCTCAGAGGGGCATGTAAAAACATAAACAGTTACTATTATTTCTAGTTTATTAAAGGAGAAACTGAGAATCAGCAATATTAAGTGACTTACCCCAGGTAAGTTATGAGTTTAACTTTCGATCTTTTAGTATCTAAGCCAGGATCCACCCCACAGTACCACTCCACTTTTCATGAGGTCTGATCATTGTGCAAGGAGAAGGGAGGCTGAGAATCATCTCCCAAGGGAGTTTCCATAGTCCTGTATTATTTCTTCCCTACTAAAACAAATAACCAGGCTGGGATTTAGCTCAGTTGGTAGAGCGCTGCGCTGCAGTCTCTGAGGTCCTGAGTTCAATTCCCAGCACCATAAAAATGGGAGAAGGACCTGGCAATCCACTCCCAAGGCAATCCCGAAACAGTCAGCCATTGAAAACCCAAGAGAGGGTCGCTATGAGTCGGATACCGACTCGACAGCACCTAACAACAACAACAACAACAACAAAACAAATAAACTTTGAGCTCCTGGGTTTGAAAGAGACCTTCTTCCACTATGCTGCAGAGAAAAGGCTGTCCTGCAATTTCAAGTTGCAGACTGGGGACTGGGGAAGACTTTGTGCATTGCTATTTCACCAAATATCAAAGGGAATTAATAAAAAGTATCTATAACCTCACATGCCTGAATCACAGGAAAAACGAAACCCCAAGTTGCCCCACTAAAGGCTTTTTTCAAGACAAATTTTTACTTGGTAGCGAATTTTACAAATGATCCCATGGCTAGGGTATAGCTCAGTGGTAAAACACTGGCCAAGCATGTACCACGCCCTAAATTCAATCCCCAGCACCAAAAAAACAAAAACAAAAATTATAGTCCCAGTCCTAGCTAGACAAGGATCTTATCATCTTACTGTAAGAGTTCTTAATTTGGGCCTCTCTGTGCCACAGATGAACATTACAAGAGCCTTTGCAGGTACTTAAAAGCATATGCAGAATTCTATATCAATGTATCTCTGCATTTGTCTAGAAATGTGGACTGTATCTTTCACCAGATTCCCAGGATGCTCCCCCTAAGTTAAGACCAAACAGAGGACTTCAGAATATTAGAAGTTAGCACTCAATATCTTTATTTAATTTCAATTTTTTCTAAGTTTCCATTTGTGACTGCATCACTTTAAGAAAAAAAAAAAGCTGGACAATTTTACCAAATTTGGAGGGTGTATGTGGGATTTGGGGCTGGGATTTAGCTCAGTTGGTAGAGCGCTGCGCTGCAGTCTCTGAGGTCCTGAGTTCAATTCCCAGCACTGTAAAAATGGGAGAAGGACCTGGTAATCCACTCCCAAGGCAATCCCGAAACAGTCAGCCATTGAAAACCCTATAAGGGTCGCTATGAATCGGATACCGACTCGACGGCACCAAACAACAACAACAATGCGGGATTTGCTTTAGGATGCTTTTTTAAAGGAGCTGTTACATCCTAGATCAGTCTGCGATGATCACAAATGCCTGCTCCATTCAGCTTGCTGCAGAGTGAGTAATCACAGAAATTGACTTTTTAAAATTAATCTCTAGAATTGGTTACTAAGTTACTCAAAACTTGTTAATGGTCTACCGCTTATTATTTCTTTATGTGTGAATTATACTCCCTTTGCAAACTCATCAGTATACGTGATGAAACATATTTTGCAATAATGGGGAGTCAATTCAGGGCCTTGCATATTGTTGGCAAGTGCTCTACCACTGAGCAGCATCCATAGCAATGAAATGTATGTTGTGTTCTCTAAAATCTCCTGAAAGTTCTTTCATCTCAATCCAACTTGGTTTTCAGCAGCTGAAGGGAAATCCAGAAAATGTAGAGACTGACATTGGACCAAAAAAGAAATTAAAAAAAGGAAAGAGAGCAGACTTTCCTATTGAAAAATTTATTGAGGTTAGGTTCTTAAAATTTTTTGTAGAATGATAAAATAAATGGAATCTTCAGTATCGCATGAGTTACATGTAGCAACACACATCTCTTCCAGCATCATTTTATAAGATGGTAAAGTGCTACAAGATTCTCCAAAAGGTAAATAGATACAAAGAGAAAAGTAATGGCTCCATGTGGTGGGTTGGTACACTAATTGAAAAGATATTGTGGTTCTGATCACAATAAAGTGGAATACACATCTCCTATATAGCTACAAGGGGCTGGGATTTAGCTCAATTGGTAGAGCCCCGCTCTGCATTCTCTGAGGCCCTGAGTTCAATTCCCAGCACCGCAAAAGTGGAAGAAGGACATAGCAATCCCCTCCAGAGGCAATCCCAAAACAATCAGCCACTGAAAACCCTATGAGGGTCACTATGAGTTGGACATAACTCGACGGCACAAAACAATAAAACATAGCTGGAAAGAGCAACTACTTGAGGATTCTAAAAAGTAAACAGTAACTGTGGATTGAAGTAAAAAGTTAAAAATGCAAAGGACACCAAAGTTAGTTGTGAGGCTGCCATTTTTGACCCCTAGCATTCCCACCTCAAAGACAACGCAGCAGCAGAGCCTGAAGCTCAGAAGGAGCTCAGACAGAGAGAGCTGAGGAGAAGGCCCCTGGTTCCAGCTTGAGGAGTAAGAAAAAGAATTCTTAAGACTAGAGAAACTGCAGAAATCCTCCATTTTTTTCTTTTCTGAGTTCTTTCAAGCCCAGCCTCTAAACAAAATCATAGGCAGGTTCCAAAATAAGTTGGCAGAAACCAAAACTTCCTTTTTACCCCAAAAGAGTAGGGGAAACTTGCAATACTTTATTTTCTGCTTTTATCTTCCTCTCACTTGGCCCTACATGCGGGCAGAGTCATAAAGGTGTGCAAGAGAACAGGAAAATAGGAGCCCCGGCTTTCTGGCTAGACAAGCAAAAAGCGGAATCTAAAAGTACTACCAATCTTACAGAAATTAAAAGGAATAAAAGAGAATGCTATAAACAACTTTTGGTCAACAATTTAGACAACTTAGATGAAATGAACAAATTCCTAGAAAGACATGAATTACCGAAGTGACTCCAGAAGAAAAAGAAAACTTGAGTCAGCTTATAAAAAGAAATTGAATTGGTAATTTAAAATCTTCCAACAAAGGAAACACCAGCCCCAAATGGCTTCATAGTAATTTGCAAACTCAGAAAATAGAAAAAAAACTCAAAATGGATCATAGACTAAATGGAAAAACTAAAACTTCTTGGAAAAATATAGAAAATTTTCATGACCTTGGGCAAGGAAAAGAGTTCTTAGACATGACACCAAAATTATAAT
Organism: Pedetes capensis; assembly: GCA_007922755.1. NCBI lineage: Eukaryota > Metazoa > Chordata > Mammalia > Rodentia > Pedetidae > Pedetes > Pedetes capensis. Next base: position 94,592 of record VMDO01005478.1, on the reverse strand, counting down.
CCAAGCACGGTATAGTGGCACATGCCTTTAATCCCAGCAATTCAAGTTGTAGAAGCAGGAAGATCACAAATTCAAGGCCAGAGGCATCCTGCAGAATTTAGCAAGACCATCTCAAGATAAAAATAAAAAACAGGCTGGGGGTACAGTTCAGTGGGAGAGCTTGCAAAGTATGCTGGAAACCCTAGGTTCAGCTCTCTAGTAATAAAAAAAAAAAAAAAAAAAAAAAAAAAAAAAAAAAAAAAAAAAAAAAAAAAAAAAAAAAAAAAAAAAAAAAAAAAAAAAAGGGCCAGGTGCAGTGATGCACACCTGTAATCCCAGAGATTCAGGAGGCAGAGGCAGGAAGTTCGCAAGTTCAAGACCAGAGGTAGCCTGCATAATTTAGTGAGACCCTGTCTCAAAAAGTAAAAAAATGGGCTAGGGGTGCAGCTCAGTGGTACAACACTTGCAATGCATGCAAGCATGAGGCCCTGGGTTCAACTCCCAGTACCACAAAAAGAAAAAAAGATGTTAAACTTTTGCACTTAAGAAACATCATTAACCAAATGGAAAGGTAAATCACGGATCATAAGAGAATATTTGCAAAAGTTCAGTCTAAAAATTATAGGTAGAATTTCCATATATATGAAAACCAAGAAATTAGAAGACTGTATAGGGAAAACAGTAGGAAAAATTTACAAGCCCAGAGCCTAGACCTCAAAAGGCCTCATGCACTTCCATTCTTGCTGTTTTAGGAGCACCAATCTAACCTGGGTTGGCTTCCTGGAAGATGAGAGAACATGTGGAGAAAAACTGTGAGCCAGCCAGAAGCTCACCAAAGACACATGAGTGAGCATCTGCTGTGACAAGCCAAACTTGACCCAGAGCACAAGTGCCCAGCTGGCCACTACCCAAACTGCCAGTGTGAGGTGAAAGGTTAATGCCTTAAGTTTTCAGTGTTTTTTTTACATATCAGAAGCTAACAGATACACTATTTAAAAAGTACTGATGATGGCTGGATAACACGGTGAATCAGACTGATGAGTTTTATGAGTTTGTCCAATAAAGACAGGTTTCCTTATGCATAAGAATAGAAGAAGCAATCAACGAGGCCGACCCAAGTCAGGCAAAATCACTGTGGCAGAAGAACTACGTGCATGAGTGAAGTGAGAATAATAGTAAGTTTCTCTGCACAGGTGATCTCAAGGTCTATACTCAGCAGAAAGATAAGTGAAATAAAGCCAGAAGATGCTAACAGGCTAAAATCCAGAGAATATGTTATCTGGTCCCAAGGGGGGCTAAAGAAGAAACTCATGACTATGTTTGGGTCTTAAGTGTCCCCTCAAAGGCCCCTGTGGGAGGGACTTGGTTTCCAGCTAACATTACTGGGAGGTGGTGAAAACTTTAAGAGGTGGGACCTAATGGGAGGTCTTTGGGTCATTGCAGGTGTGCCCTCAAAGGGGAATGTGGAACCCTGGTCTTCCCCACTCCACGTCTCTCATGTGCTTCCCAGCTGGGAAGTGAGCAGTTTTGCTCCACCACATGTTGCTACTATCATGTGCTGCCAGGGGACCAAAGCAACTGGGCCAACTGATCAGGAACTGACATCTCTAAAACTGTGAGACAAAGGAAGCCTTATCTCTCCATCAGTTGGTTCTCTCCGGAATTTGTTGTAGTAACGGAAAACTGACTAATACACTGAGAGCCCATGATGAGGTGCAGAGATAAGAGAGTGTGTGGTCAGAAAGGGATAGGTCAAAATTTAAGATCTTAAGAGAGCAGTTCTCAACCATGTCAAAATATGCACAGGAAGGAAGAAAGGGGGGGGGAGGAGGGAAAAGGAAAGGAAGGATGGGATAGAGAGATATAGACAAAGATGTACATGGATAAGAAAGACTAGGGAGAAGGAGTTGGTAGCTTATTCCTGAAACAATTTGCCATTGAGAACTCTATGAATAGCAGAGAAGCACTGTCAGTTAGAGAATGTTTCGTTTTGTTGCACATAGGATCGCTATGAGTTAGATACAACTCAATAGCATCTAACAACATAGATATCACAAGTTATTTACATAAAGATTAGAAGGTTGCCTTTCAACCCAGTGCTGTGGCACATGCCTGTAATCCCGGCAGCTTGGGAGGCAGAGGCAGGAGGATCACAAGTTAGAGACCAGCGGCAGTCTATGTAACTTAGCGAGACCTTGTCTCAAAAAGTAAAAAAATGGGCTGAGGGTGTAGCTCAGTGGTCCAGCACTTGCAAAGCATGCAGGTGCAAGGCCCTGGGTTCAACCCCAAGTACCACCAAAAAAGAAAAAAAAAAAAGATTAGAAGGTTCCCTTAATATCTATGCTTTCTTTGTCCACTGTCCTTCCAACCTGGTCTAACCATTTTGTTTTTGCATTTTCTTTGCATTTATTTTGTAATTGTATTTTACTTTTGTAGATGTGTATAGATCTCTTCCAATAAAAAATGCCTAACAGAAATATATTGAAAAATTGTCAATCATACTGTTTAAAATGCCATAGCCTTACTTACATATCATCAGGTGGTATTTACACACTTAAAGTGACAGAAATGTTTTAAAGAAAAAATCTTCCTGAAGATATATTCATGAACTAATGGAATCCATGAGATTGTTTCAGGGGGTCCACAAGGTAAAGAACTATTTTCATAATAATGCTAAGCCACTGAAGTGTTGACATCTTGTGTCAATTTTGACAAGATGTATTTTTCAAGGAATTTCTCCATTTCATCTAAGTTGCCAAATTTCAAGGGATAAATGTGTACAATATATTCTTTTAATCTTGTAAAGTCTGTGGATGCTATAGTTACAATCTCTCTTTCATTTGTCAAACCCATGATTTGATCAGTACAGCTAGAAGTTTATAAACTTGGATGATCTTTTCAAAGAACCAAATTTGGCTTTGCTTTCTCTATTGTGTCTTTTCTCTATTTTATCCATGTCTGCTCATGCCTTTATTTCCTTCTTTCTACTTTGTGTTTGCTTTGCCCTCTCCCTTCCTACCAGCTTCTTATTCAGGCTCTGTTGAGTAATTTTAGCTCTTTCTTCTTTGCAAATATAAGCAATTAAAGCTCCATGTTTCCTTGAAAACACTGCTTTGGCTGTATCCCACAAATTTAAGATCCTGTGTTTTCTTTATCATTTAGTTCAGAATATTTTCTAATCTTTTGGTTTCTATTTTAATACATGAATTATTCAGAAGCATGTTACTTAATTTACAAATATGTGACATTTTCTAGAGATATTATTACTGATTCCTTAATTTTATGATCAGAAAATTAACCTGTATGATTTCAACCCTTTAAACTTATGGTGACTTGTTTTAAAGCCCAGAATATAGTCTGTCTTTGTGAATGAGTCCTGTGAGTATGGTGTTCTATAAGGTTAAGACAGCTGATAGAGTTACCAGTATTTAAATCACTGATATTCTGTGTGGATGTTCTATCAACTGCTGACAGAAGGATGCTTTTAAACTCTCTTGATCACCAACTATTATACAGCATTGTCTATTTCTCCATTTGCTTTTGACAATGTTTACTTCACACATTTTAAAGCTGTTATTAGGAATATACATATTTATGATTACATCTTCTTGAAGAATTGTCTCTTTCATTCTTATGAAATATACTTCTTTATCTCTATTAATATTATTTGCCTTGATACATATTTAATGTGATATTATTAGAACCATTCTAATCTTTTTATGATTAGTTTGCATCATTTATGTTTTTTCATTTGTTCACTTTCAACCTGTGTCTTTATTCTTAAAGTACATCTCTTATAAATAACATAGAGTCAGGCCTTGCTACTTACCCATTCTAATAATCTCTGTCTCTTAACTGGAGTATCTAATACATTAATATTTAATGTAGTCATTGAAATGGTTGGATTTATGTCTATAATTCTATTTTCAGTCTGTCTCCTCCAGTTTTATTTGTTTTCACTTTTTGTTTTTGTTTTGAGATGAGGTTTTGCTGTTACCCAAACTGGTCTCAAACTCATGGGCTCAAGCAATCCTCCCACCTCAAGTCTTCCAAATAGCTGGACTACAGGCATGTTTCACCATACCAAGGTTTCTCCTCTGATTTTTGATTTTTTGTTCCCTCTTTCCTGACTTCTTTGGATCATTTTGATATGTTTTAGAATTCTACTTGGGTTTACCTACTGGCTTTGTATTACTTTCTGTTAGTTCCTCCGGGGTTTAAAATATGCATCCTTATCTTCTCATTGTGCGTCAGTTGTAAAATGAAAACCTTGCAGTCATACAAGGAATCCATTTACTCCTCTATCATTTTCTATACTATAGTCATTAAACATCTACATACATTATAAATCCTACAAGACACCATTAAATTTTGTGCTTTAAATTAGTTTCTGTATTTTAAAGAAATTAACAAGAATAAAAAGGCATTTTACATTTACCTTGTTATTTGCCATTGCTGATGCTCTTCATTCATATATACCACCACAACTATCAAAAATAGTTGAACAGATTATCAAAGCACACCATTTGGCCCTCATCTAACATGAATATGTATATTACACTGCCCCTGATTATTTTTCTTAAGATCATGGTACAATATCCCTTAGCACCAATGTAACTAAAAAAACTGGGAATTCAGGCTGGGCGTGGCGGCACACACCTGTAATACCAGCAGCTGGGGAGGTGGAGGCAGGAGGATTGCAAATTCTAGACCACAGGCAGTCCGCGTAACTTGGTGAGACCCTGTCTCAAAAAGTAAAAAAATGGGCTGGGGGTGCAGCTCAGTGGTCCAGCACTTGCAGAGCATGCAAGCGCAAGGCCCTGGGTTCAACCCCCAGTACCGCAAAAAAAAAAAAAAAAAAAGAATTCAGGAATTAGAAATGGATGACAACATTGGCTATAAGATAACCTGATTACAAGATAAATCAATATATAATTCAATATATACTTATACGGATTTTTTGAGATTACAAATTGAACATTAAATATTAAATTTTCTGTTCCAAATTCTTGAAGTATGAAAATTCCTTCAATAAAAATGTGCCAAGACTTTCCAGCCAGGCACTAAGTAGTTCTTTAGATCACATCTGGTGGCTCCGTGGATTTTAACAAAGAGCATGGTAGCTCAGAGGGACTAGACCCCAGTGGTGCCAATGTGAGCAACTGGAATGAGATTATTGATAACTTTGATGATATGAACTTAAAGGAGTCTCTTCTTTGGAGCATCTATGCTTATGGTTTTGAGAAGCCTTCAGGTGTTCAGCAGAGAGCTATTATTCCTTGTATTAAAGATCCAAAAGGTAATTCTGGCACTTGCAAATGGGAGCAAGTTGTCTTGCCTGCATTGGTGGAACAAACACTCTGAATGAAATGCAAAAGGTGCAGGCTGAAACACTACATATAGTTGTTGGTACACCAGGGAGAATGTTTTGTATTCTAAACAGAAGAATCTTCCTTCAAAATGTTCATTTTGGATGAAATAAATAAATGTTAAGCTGAAGATCTTAAGGACCAATCTATGAGATTTTCCAAAAATTAAATACAAATATTCAAGTTGTGTTACTTTCTGCCACAATGCCAAATATGTTGGAAGTGACCAAAGAATTCATGAGAGATCCAATTCAAATGCTGGTGAAGGAAGAACTGACTCTTGAAGGAATCAAATAGTTTTATACTAATTTTGAAAAAGAGGAATGAAAGTCTGACACACTTTGTGATTTGTGTAAGATACTATTACACAGGTTATATTTTCTTCAATACAAAGTACAAAGCTTGGCAAAGACTGGCTCACCAAGAAAATACAATACAAGGACTTAATAGTTTCTTCTCTGCATGGTGACATGGCCCAGAAGGAGAGAGATGCTATCATGAAGGAATTCTGATCAGGGTCAAGGTATGTTCTGATCATTACTGACTTGCTGGCTCACAGTAATGATGTGCAACAAGTGTCTCTGGTTATAAACTATGATCTGCCTACCAACTGTGAAAATATATTTATAGAATTGACAGATGGGTTGATTAGAGAGGAAATGTGTGGCTATAAACTTTTTTACTGAAGAAGACAACAAGATTCTTCATGACATTGAGACTTTCTACAGTATTACTCTAATGAAATGCCCATGAATGTGACTGATTTTATTTAATTCCTAGGATGAAATAGTTTTGAATGTAGTGCTTGCTGTGGCTGTATAGATGATCACAATATGCACTGTGCTTCTTTGGGAATATCTGAGTCTTGTATTGAAGCCCATAATGGATCAGAAATATAGATTTTGATAGTAAAGCAACCTAAGTCGAGAGCACTTGTGATAAAAGTCATTGACTTTATCCTCTTTAGACTGTTGGGGTGGGTATAAAAGATGAGGTCTTTCTTTCTTAGACATTTATTTCCTAGTTCTGCAGAAGTGGCTATAGTACATGTTCTCTACCATTTAAAAATGCATCTGTGGAGCCGGGCATGGTGGTGCACACCTGTAATTCCAGCGGCTCAGGAGTGGAGACAGGAGGATCGCAAGTTCGAGACCAGGGGCAGTCTGTGTAACTTAGCGAGACCCTGTCTCAAAAAGTAAAAAAATGGGCTGACAGTGCAGCTCAGTGGTCCAGCATTTACAGAGCATGCAAGCGTGAGGCCCTGGGTTCAACCCCTCAGTACCGAAAAAAAAAAAAAATGCATCTGTGGACTAAAAGATATAAGTGATACATAAAATCATCTAATTACGTTAAAAGGATATCTGCATTTATTATGTTTGTCATTAGCCTCAATAGAAAGGCCTTTAAAAACTGTTTTTTAGCGTAAACTGGACCCTGCTACTAAGCACGAGCAAACAATCATCTCCTAGGCAACACTCCAACAAAACTGCAATATTGCACAGGTCTTCATGAAGTTTGAATGTTAAATAACTTGTATATTCACTTTCTTAAAAAAAAATGCCAAGGACCATGCCTTGCTATAACTTCCAATAGTCTTAAATCCACATGATTATTCTATGCCAAAGAAAATCTGGGAAAAAATGCCAAGGGATATTTTAAACTCACTTTTAAAAGTGCCTGCATCTGTGTATCCTTGAGGTAAACACAAGATGTTAGCTAAGGCATGACTGTATGTCTGAAATTAAAAAATGATAACCATCTCTTTCCTCTTAAGGAAAAGAAAGATACAGAATGTTTGGGGAATTACAAAATTCATGAGAACTGAGAATTAAATCGACTTAAAGAAAACTGAAAATATTCATTCAACTCAGCAAACATTTAGTGAGCCTCACTGTGCCACACACTGAGCTGTGAAGTGGGAATTTAGACTGCCTCTGAGACTTTCATGCCTGCAGCCGTAGCCCTGTGGCATCCAATCACGTCAGATCTTGGAAGCTAAGCAGAGTTGGGCCTGGTTAGTCCTTGGATGGGAGACAGCCTGGGAACACCAGGTGCTGTAGGCTTGGGAGATGGACCTGGCAACCCACTCCCAAAAATCAATCCGCCACTGAAAACCCTATGAACACCAGAGAAGCACTGACAATAGTGTTTCACCTGTTGTACATAGGGTCACTGTGAGTCAGACACAGACTCGATGGCACCTAGCAACAAGACTTTCACAGTCCTGTAAGGAAGACAACAAAAAGCTCAACTGTTACTATGAGGAGGGAGCCAAAAGTTTCCTCAAGAACATGACCTGGGAGTTAATTCTTTTGTGCCCAGGCCAGCACGGTGGTATAAACCTATAATCCTGGCTCCTCAGGTGGTGGAAATAGGAGGATTGCAGGTTTGAGGCCAGAGACAGCTTGCATAATTTAGTGAAACCCTGTGTCAAGACAAAAAACATTAAAAAGGACCTGGGGGTGCAGCATAGAGGCAGAGTACTTGAAAAGTATGCATAAGGTCCTGAGGTCAGCCCTCAGCACTGAAAAAAAAAAAAAAAGCCTTGTGCTTGAGGGTTTTTGTTTTGTTAGAGGTGGAAGGTGGGGGGAAAAAAGAGGACATAAACAATCCTAGAAAGTCATGGTCCATTTGGAGAATAACAAAAGTATGCACAAAGGATAGATTAGACCTATCTCAAGGATCTCTGTATAGGGATCCCTTTGATGCTATATTAAGATGAACTTTGCAACCCTGAAGGCCATGGGGTGCTACCAAAGGACTTTAAGTAGTAGGGGAGGAATACGGCTTACTTAACACTTTCTCCTCTGCCCACCTCTATTGCAGAAGCTAGTAAAGATCAAAGCCCATATCCACAGCATCCTCTGCAGTAACAGATGCCCTTGTGACTGCTCTGTCCAGTGAAGAGTAAGCAAAAATCTAAATGAAAACTTTTCAGGCAAAGCTTCTAATTTCCTAATTTACAGTATATTCCTGGCTGGCTCCTCCCTTTCCCCTCCTTCCTTCTGGGAATTTGAGCATGATTGTCTAGAACTGTGCTAGCTATCTTGCACTTTGAGGGAAAGACCAAGATTGTCCTAAAGACATGGCAGAGTATAAGCAAACCCTGCAGCCATCTCTAGACTTCTTGCTGTGGAGAATATAAGCCTGCCAGGCACAGTGGTACAGTCTATAATCCCAGGGACTCAGGAGATGGAACCAAGAAGACCATAAATTCAAGACCAGGGGCAATCCGTGTAACTTAGTGAGATCTCAACTCAAAATTTAAAAGAAATTTTTAAAGCGCGACTGCAGGTGTAACCCAGTGCTAGAGCACTTGCAAAGTGTATGTGAGGTCCCCAAGTACCACACACATAAGAAAAAAGAATATAAAACTATTCATCAATAACCTGTTTTGTCGAGTCATATATCACCTGCTCTGAATTGCTCCATGACTGATAAATTTTTAGAATTACTTTGTATTTAAGAATGATTCTTATTAATGTGGATAGATTATAGAGGGGGGTGCAGAGAATTGTCCAGAGGCTTACGATGGGACTTGAACCAAGGAAACAGTAATGAGGGTAGTAAGGAAGGCAAAGTCCAGAGACATTTAAATAAAGAAGACAGGGCAGGATGGACCAGGGAGCAGTTAGAGCCTCTAGATTTCTAGTTTGAGTAACTATGAGGTAGTGGGTGTAGACTTAAAGGAAGTGTCAATCTCCAAAATGGGAGTCGATATGGTGATGGATTGATGAATGCAGATTTGGATATATTCAGTTTGAAATGCCCATAGGACATCCATGTGAGAAGAGGAAAAGTGCAGCTAACTCTGGGTCTTGAGGCCAAGAGGGAGGTCTCATTTGAGATACTAATTTCAAAGTAACTATTATATGGGGATAAACTAAAACCATTAGTATGGTGAGAGCCCACAAGTAAAATCGGAATAGAAATAAATGAGTCCCAGCAAATCTAAGAAAGTATATTAGTGGTTGCCCAAAGTTGAACAGTGGAGAAAGGAAGGGAATAGGAGAGGGAGTAACTACTAAGAGAGAAGGGGATCGTGGGTAACTGCTAACTGGTGTGGGGTTTCTTTTGGGGGTATTGAAAAACGAACATTAAATTTTGGTAATGATTGGAAAATCTCATGAATACACTAAAACATTATACATGTTTTACATGTATAATTGTATGTTTTATATGTATACATTATACACTAAAACATTATACATTATACATGTATACATATACATTATAACATGAATACACTAATACATTAAATTTTGGTAATGATTGGAAAATCTCATGAATACACTAAAAAACAATTATACACTTCAAATGGATGAACTTTATGGTATGTAAATTACAGCTCAATAAAACTGTTTAAAAAAAAAATAGCATATCACTGTGGCATCTGATCCTGTCAGGCCAGAGAAGCACAGACAATAGTGTTTCTCCCGTTGTATGTAGGGTTGCTATGAGTCAGACACTGACTCCATAGCACCTAACAACAACAGCATAAAAAATGACCTGCAGCCATACTACTGTGGTGTCAGATCCCGTCAGATCTTGGAAGCTAAGCAGGGTCAGTCCTGGCTGGTACTTGGATGGGAGACCACCTGGGAACACCAGGTACTACAGGCTTGGGAGAAGGAGCCAGCACCCCACTCCCCAAAAAAACAATCAGCCTTTGAAAACCTATGAAAAGCAGAGAAGCACTAATCGCCTGTTATACATAGGATCACTATGAGTTGGCACCTAACAACAAGACATGGAATATGAATATATATATATAGGAAGAGGTTCTAGTACATTAACAGAGGGAGCCAGACCCAGGAAAAGATGGGGAAGGGGAGTATTAAAGGGTGTTGTTCAAAAACCAGGAAGGAGCCAGGTGCCGTGGCACATGCCTGTAATCCCAGTGGTTTGGGAGGCAGAGACAGGAGGATCGCAAATTCGAGACCAGAAGCAGTCTGCATAACTTAGTGAGATCCTGTCTCAAAGAAAAAAAAAAAAAAAAAAAGTTGGGCTTGGCGTGCAGCTCAGTGGTCCAGCACTTGCAAAGCATGCAAGCACAAGGCCCTGGGGTCAACTCCCAATACCGCAAAAAAAAAAAAAAAAAACCAGGAATGGTATTTCAAGAAGGACTCAGTAGCCAACAGTATCAAATACTGGATGGATCAATTAAGCTAAAGATTGAAACATCTGAGTTAGCAATTTGGAAATCCTAGTGAGCAAAGTGTGAGTGATTTTAAGTAGCAGCAGAAGGTCAGGTGTTTTTTTGTGTGTGTTTTTTTTTGCCATACTGAGGAGTTGAACCTAGGGCCTCACACAGGCTAGGCAATTGCTCAACCACTGAGCTACACTTTCAACCCCATTTTAATTTTGATTTTGAGGCAGGGTCTCGCTAAGTTACTCAGGCTGCCTCTGGCCTCAAACCAGCAATCCTCCTGCCTCAGCTCCCAAATCACTAGGATTACAGGTGTGCACACACCCAGCTCAGAAGCCAGGTTGTATTAATTTGTGGTTGTAATAAATGAGAGGTGAAGAATAGGAGGTAACAAATAAAGGGCCTCCTTCAGAAAACTTTTCCTGCCAGAAGAGCTGGGGTGGTTTTGTATTGTTATTCTCAATAGGAAGCACATATGATGTTTACATGTAAGGGAAAGGAGTCAGCAGACAGGGGCAGTTGAAGAAGGAGAAGGAGAATATAGCCAATGGAACATCCACCAAGAGTCAGGAAGAAAGTACTATACAACATAAGCATGAAATAACAGTAGGGAGAACAGATGAATTCTCCATTGGATTGGGAAGGAAAGTTGAGATGTCAGTTAAGTTCATAATGGCAAGAAGTTAAAGGAGCTCTTTCTTGATGCATTCATGTTCTCTGTGAGTTAGGAGACAAAAGTCAATGGCTGAGGGTGAAGGAGTAGATTGAGGACTTGAAGAGAGTATTGTTGTTTGTTGTTAGGTGCCATTGAGCCGGGTCCAACGGGTCCAACTCATAGAGACCCTCATAGGGTTTTCAATGGCTGATTGTTTCAGGATTGTTTTTGGAGTTGGCTGCCAGGTCCTTCTTCCATTTTTGCAGGGCTGGGGATTAAACGCAGGGCCTCAGAGAGTGCAGAGCAGCACTCTACCAACTGAGCTGAACTTCAGCCCCTAAAGAGGGCGTAAACATTTAAAATAATTGTGGAAGAGGAATTTTCAAGGAAGAAACTGAAAGGCAATACACAAATTTCAAATACTTTAAGAAATGACACTGTATTTCATAGCCAATAAAAAATGGTCTTATACATAATGAATTACTTGCAAATTTATTATACTCTGCATTAGGACTTTTAATGGCCACACTAAACACATGAGGAAGCTGTCACAAATCCCTGGACGGATGGTGCATGCAGTCAGAATATAACTCAACAATGCCCGAGCCCTTCAAAAGCACAGCTCCAGCTCTGGAGTAACCAGAAAGACCCAAATCCATTCACTTTTCCAGGTCCTCCGCCAACACAGACATGACTTTTCATTCTCCCTCATAGTGAAAGAAGAATGATCAGGCTGTTTTGTATAGTTGCTAGAAAAGAAATCAAAAGGTGATTTTTGCTTCTCTTAAGAGGGCTCATAGCAGGCACCCTCCTAAGGTGTTCAAATAAAATAATGGCAGAGCAAAGGTTTTTATCAGCCGTAAAGTAGTACACAAAATCAGTTTTATTGTAGCAGGCACATTCTTGTATTTCTAGCTCTAATCTCAAGAACCCTTTGGTCTAACCATATTGGTGTACACTGAGCGCTAAAAATAGATATGTATGTGCTTCTAAATCTTTGTTCTCATGGCACTCTGCCAGCCTGAGAATTTGCTCTTGGTCCTGTTCCCTCTACCCAGGTACTTACTATCTCACCTTAATGCTTCAGCATAAATACCATCCCCTCTCAGAAGACTTTGCTGATCACCCCAGCTAGAAGCAATCATTTTCTCAGAACTATTCCAACCATTGCTTTTCAACGCGTAATTTCTTACTTGGTATTTATGCTAATTGTGTATTTCTTTTTCTTTACCTGCCTTAAGCTCCTAAAAAGTAGGAACTATGGTTCACCTGATGTCTTTTAGCTTTGTACACAGCAAAAGCAAAGCCTGTTACCTCTAGAAGCAGCTTCAGAGATCACCCTTAAGTTACCAGTGAGAACACAAAGTCTAATTCTCAGAGACAGAGAGACTCGAGCAAGGTTAACAGTTAGTGGCAGAGCTGGAACACAGAACCAGAATTTTGAACTCCTATACCCATACTTCTTTTACTATACCAGTACTTACTGTCATTAATCTGGTTCTATTTCACAGTCCAAATTCAACGGCAGTCATTCTTGAGGCTTAAGGTTAGACAAAGATTCAAATTTCTCTGAAAAACCTTTTGTTTCAACTACAATCTAAATTGCATTTAATTGGCTCAGATGTATGAAAAAAATGGGATTTTCTTCTTCCTTTAAAAATTTTTTTTCTTTTACGAATTGTTTTGTGACCTTGGAAGGCAAGGGTTAATTATATGGCAATGCTATATCTGGTAAAATAAGCTCTGTGGATAGGATGTATTTGTCGTTTTAAGTATGTATTGGCTACACACTTGTACACCACAGCCTCTGATGTTCTCATTACATTTGTGACTCATACTTGGAAATGCCACAGCAGTTCAGTTACCATAACAGAAGAAACCAGTAACTATAAAATTCAGCACTGATATTGGGAATGATCTAGAAGTAATCATTAAGGTCAGGGACTATATCTCAAGACTCTTTGTTAGCCCTAGTGTCTAACACAATACCTCATAAGAAAAAAATTCCTATGTTTATTTTGAAAAGAATTGAGCATCACTAAATGAACACCGTATCATGTGTACAGTTACTACTTATGACTAAATTAATATAAATTAATCTAGACCTAGAATTTGACTCTCGAAAAAAATTTATTTATAAACATAACCTGATTATAGGGATGGCTCAATAACAAAGCATCACTTTCCCTAATCCACTAAACTGGGTAATTTTTTTTATACATTTAAAAAAAATTAAACATTTTTTAATGGAACATAAAAACTGTACATATTTATGGGGCACCGTTAACATTCTGATACTTGTATACTTTTAAGTTGGGTAATTCTTAATGCGAAGCTGGGATTTAGCTCAGTTGGTAGAGCGCTGCGCTGCAGTCTCTGAGGTCCTGAGTTCAATTCCCAGCACCACAAAAATGGGAGAAGGACCTGGCAATCCACTCCCAAGGCAATCCCAAAACAGTCAGCCATTGAAAACCCTATGAGGGTCGCTATGAGTCGGATACCGACTCGACGGCAGCTACCAACCAACAACTACAACCAATTATTAATGCAAGATGTAAATTTAATAAGAAGCTGTGAGATGAAGTTATTTTGCTAACCATCCTCCCATGATCTGGGATAGAGACACTAGGCACACAATGAGGCCAAGACAGCTTGGGTGGACCATCCATTTCATTCAGGAGACACTGGATAAACACTAGGAAAAGGTAACAAAGTTGCCTATTTTTATATTTATTTTATTTTTACATTTAGAAGAAATATCCTACTAAAAAATGCACTCAACATCTGTCTTTCATTGAGAATTTTGGGCAATGAATGACACAGCTAAGTTCCAAAGGACAACAAAATGTTATCAGAGATTCTTGTCTTAGCCCTTATCTTGCTATGTGACTTGTCAGGAACTGCTTAACTCTCTTGGTTCCATCGCCTAAAACAGGAAGTAAAGATATTTGCTCAAATCCTGATAGAAGGAAAACACACTCTTCTCCTTCCTTATATCAAACAAAGCTTCCCTTATTTCCCACTGGCTGATGAATAGGGATCATTTATCACTATTCACTCCGGGTATTCTCAAAGGGCATTATAACTGTCTTCATTCTGTGAAGTACAACCAAGACTCTTTCTTCTAATCTAATGCTACCTCAATTGCCCATATAACTTTTTAAAATGTCCATAAAATCACCACCTGCCTTTCATGACAGGAATCTAGGATAACAGCTTACCATTTTTTTTCCCCCTTTGGTACTGGGGGTTGAACCCAGAGCCTCGCGCTTGCATACTCTGCAAGTGCTGGACCACTGGGCTGCACTCTCAGCCCTTTTTTTTTTTTTTTTTTTTTTTTTTACTTTTTGAGACAGGGTCTCGCTAAGTTACACAGACTGCCTCTGGTCTGGAACTTGCGATCCTCCTGCCTCTGCCTCCCCAGGCATGCACCACCTCGCACGGCTTAGTTTACCATTGTTTAAAGTCACAGCATAAAACATTGTAAGTCCTCTGGAAAAATGCACCTCTTAGATACCACAATCCTAGACACCAGAATGAACACTTGGTTTCCAGAATGTCCATCAGTGTAAAATTGCTTCTCTTCATTAGCTGTTTAGAACAAACAATGTAAGACACATATTTCTGCCTAATTGAGCCTTTTTATCTGTTGTTTTTTGAAATCAAGTTATACTGTTCAGACTTAGTTAAATGGATTAATAATTTCACATTCCCAAAGCTATTATTAAAATTCAAAGGACTACTAAAAAGCCAGTGGGCCAGGGTTTGGCTCAATGGTAGATGCTGCTCCACATTGTCTAAGGACCAAGGTTTGATCCCTAGCACTGCAAAAATGGAAGGATGTGCGATCCACTCCAGAAGCAATCCCACAACAATCAACTATTGAAAACACTATGAGGGTTGCTATGAGTCAAAACCACTCAACAGCACCTAACAACAACAACAAAAACAGCCAGTATGTGAAAATAAAAAGAGCCAGGGAGAGGGGTATGGATCCAAAACATATTATAAACATGTATACTACTTATTGCTAGCTTCATGAAGAAACTGAATTAGAGAAATGTGCTTATTATTTTTCTCCTTAGCAAGGAGAAAAAAAGAAGAATTCCTCTGATTAGAAAAGTGGCTTTTTCTCTGAAGTGGGGCTTTCCCAATACAAATTGAGTCCTGATGCCATTGTTCTTCCTCTTGGGGAAGTATTTCTCTAAGTACCTGACATGGAACCCACTGGAATTTCCTGTGCTCTTAGACTCCTTCCTGAGAGTGTGGGTAGCAGAAGCAATATCATCTGCCAAGTAAAGCAGCAAAGTGCTCACCAAACTTCATCTGCTCAAGGGCTTTCCCAAAGCTCTTTCATATTTCAAAGTGAGTCAGCAGATCCCAAACTCATTCTCCCCATTGGACCATGACAGAAATGTGGAGAGTGAATTATCTCCTTACTGAGATTGGAAAGGGAACAGAAAGCACTAAAATCTTAGCTCAATATCATTATGACTTGTCAGAAAATCAAAACATTTTCTTTGATAATTATTTTGCAGGAGCTGCTACTAAAAAACAAGAAAAATATCCATTGTGTTACTAAAATTCTAACTGTATAAATGTGCTAGAATCCAAGTAAATGCAAAGGTAGTTCTTATAGAGAAAATCTTGTAGGAAATAGCACTTTGGTAAAAAGGGAAAAGAATAAACGACTTCTCTGTTTCCTTTAGGGAAAATGTTCCATTTGTGGTAAACATAAAACAGTGATAAAATATAACATTCATCTGTCACAAAGTCTCATAATTTTCACTTATAAAATAATATTCCCTGAGTGGCTTATCAAAGGAACTTTTTAATGAATAGCCCATCAACAAATTAAGTTAATAGTGCATTCAATATACTCAGAAAAAAAAATTCAGTCTATTTTGTTATAATTGGTGATTGACATTTTAGTACAAACTCCAGGGCAATTTTTAAAAGGCTGGGAAGATGAAATAATAGCTGAGATTCAGTAAATGCTGAATTCTGAACATGTTCTAAGAATAGACATTTTTTCTTTTCTACTCAACTGAGTTCTATTTGCCTGGTTACAGGTACTAGCACTCACCAAAAGAATGTTTTCATGTTAAGAATGTTACAATCCATTCCATGTAGGACTGTATCCCTACCACCATGTGAGCCACAGGGCCAGGTGGTAGGGATACAGCCCTAAACAACAGCCATGGTCCCTGCCCTCAAGGAGCTCATAGGCTAACAGATGAAGCAAATATCAAATACACTCAAGGACACCAAACAATACAAGTCTTGTGGAGTTAAGATATTAAACAATTGTCCCTGGCTTTCCCAACCAAATGCAAGCTCAGGACAAACTGTTAACTGAGAAATAACAAACAAGACATAGGCCTAGCTCATGTTTTCTGCTGTTCTTTAGTTGAAATGCCTGAGGCTAGGAAAATAATCCATAGTAGGATTATTACTGTTTCTATCATATATGTGTATGGAACTGGTGATCTCTTTTTAAGTCAAATCCCTACAATTTGACCCTGATCACTATTTACTTTTTGTCACATTCAAATGAGTTGTTCTATTGAATTAATCAGATGTTCAAAAATTGTTGCTTCACAATAGACCTAGTTTATGTTGTACTCCGTAAATTTCAGCTAATTTTCCAAGGATCTGAAAAGACACAAATATATTTATTTTAATACATTTTAAATTCAATTTGACCAAATATACGATGGCTACCAGGGATGGAGTACCTTCTATGAACTAGATTTTTGAGTGCTTTGTTTTTGCAGAATTTCTTGTAATCTCCCTCACAAAACTCCCTATTTCAGATGGCAAAACTGAGTGTCATGAAGAAAGTTTCCCAGCACCACACAGCTAATTAGTGTAAAGCCAGGAACAGAATCTCTGATTATGTGAGAGATTAACTTACTCTCTCAAGAATTTGAAATTGGGCTGGGTGCAGTAGAAATACTCACTATGCAACATTATAATAACATTATTATAAAGCAGCTAAAGCTTTTAAGCAATCAGAATCCAATGAAACATCTAAGGTGCAATAAAACACCCAATTAACCTGCAAAATTAAATGTGAAATAATTTCAGGTAAATGGCAAATAAACGGAGGATGTGAAACTATGAAGTCTTTGCTAAAATGGGTAAACTGCATTATACAGCAACCTCCAAACCTAACTATGTGAACTTTTCCAAAAAGAGAAAATCATCTCACACTACGTGGGATTTGGTCTGGAAACTCCTAAAGGAATGCTCCATCAGGGAGAGCTTGTGTTTTCTGTTTTGTACTGTATTCACTGGAGCTGATCCTACTGCAGCCTCACCTAATTGCAGTGATCAGGTCACCTGCTGCAGAGGGACAGTCCCGTCTTGACAAGCATTTAAGCACACACCAATCAGGGAAATCTCCATCACAATACTATCACTTGGCAAAAGTCAGCATGGAGAGCTTTATGAGAACAGTAATATAACTCTGAAAATCTAAAATGAAATGCAGATGGGTCAAGCTATTCTGCACTAACCTCCTAAAAGCTTTTCTCTGTTGTTTATCCAAGTGCACAACTACAGACATCTGACAGCACCTAGAAAACTGAAAATTACTGACAGTAAACTAAGCTGATATCCATGACAGCGCCAAGTTTTCTAAAGTCTCCAGCGCTTTATGGGCTGTCTTTCCCCTCCTGTACAACGACTCACTACACACACACAAAAAAAAATTTTTTTAACGTTCGCTGGACACTAACATGCTTAAAAAGAAACCTGTCACTTTCAGCTTGGGGACAGCATGCTCGCCAATGTCCTACTGGTTTCTTAACAGGCTTATGATTAATATTGGTACTCAGGAAAGAGAACTACTTCTGACCTTGAGCGTACGCGCTAAATAAATTACCTCAGAACGAAAGTGATGAGATCTCAGAACAGCATCTGGGGAGAAAAGAGAAGGAGGAGACTTCATTTAACTCCTTGTTTTTCAGCTGCCGAGTTACCAAAGACTTAGCTGGGTTCGGGAAAGCACATTGCAGGCGCCTCGGATTCAGTGGGCACATGGCGGGGTGGTGATGGGGGAGTACTCGAGCACTAGGCCATCAGTCTCCAAGATGATTTCTCAGCAAGAAGTTTCCGTGAAAGTTCTGGGGGAGTTGGGGAGCCCCAAAATCTTCATACCTTACTTTCTTACCTCTAAGCTTCAGGGAAAGATAGGAAAAGGCGAGGTGCCGCAATCCCGGACTCCACTCGAATTACCCTAAGGGCTTTGGCAAACTGACACTAAAAATTGAGTCCGTTACCCTCAGCCCCTCCTTGCCCTCTGCATTGCTGTGGTCATCCAAACCTGGGAGACTCCAGGAAGGACATGAGGGCAAAAAGGGCAAGGGGCGTTACATACACAGAGTCAGCTTGGGGAGTGGGCAGTGATGGGGGTAGGGGCGAGACAGGAGAGGGAAGGGGACCGCGCTTCCCTCCACATCGCCTTGCCGCCGCGGCGTGTCTTACCTCTGCTTCTGGAACGACCCGAGAAGACTGATTTCATCGGATGCCTCCCTTTCTGGAGCTTGCGGTGCCAGCAGCAGAAGAAGACGATGGTGGCGATGGTGCCCAGCAGAAGCAACAAGAGGAAGAGGGCACATTGTATGCTGTAGGGTCTCAGCAGGACCAGGAAAGCCGCGGCGATCATGGTGCGGGCGAAGCGGGGGGCGACTCGGCGGCGGGGCTGGAGGGCGGCGGCACAGGCGCCGCGCGGGGCGCAGGGCGGCGCGGCGGGCGCGGGCGAGCGCGGCTCAGCGCGTCATGCCCGGCGCTCGCGGCCCCGCGCCCAGCCCAATGGCTGCGCACCCCGCGCCGGCCAAGCTACGCGAGTGAGCAAGAGCTGCGGGGAGCGCTTGCCATGACTCAGCAGAAGACGACGAGGCGGCTACGAGGCGGCGGGGCGCCTCTCCACACCCTCCCCAGGCGCCCCCGCCCCCGGCCGTGCGCAGCCCCCGGGCGCAGCCCCGCCGGGGACGCTGCGAGCTGGGAGGAGCGGTGGCGCCGCCGCGGACGCCCGCGCCCCGGGCATCGTCTGGTGGCCGCCGCCAGCCTCAGCATCCCCGCAGCTGGGCGCACGTGGGGCGGGGCGGGGACGCGGCGCCTGGGCTGCAGCCGCGGCTCCCCGCAGGGGGCGGGAATGGGGCGCCGCGGCGGGGGCTCGGCTGATGACATCACGGCCGGGCTGCGGCAGCGCGGGCGCGCGGACATGGCTGCGGCGGCTTCGGCGGCGGCCGCGGGCTGCGCCCGGGCCTGAGCGCCCAGCGCCCTCCCGCGGGGCCGCTTGCCAGTCCGCGCGGTGCGCGAGCCTGCCGGCCAGGTGTCCCTCTACTCCCCGGACATCTGGGGCTTGCACGTCTCCGACCTCTTTTGGCCGAATTGCAGGGGAGGCCAGCGTCAGGGGGCGCCAAGGAGCCAGGGGGAAAATCCTGAGGCGCTGGCGGGAGCCTCCAAGAGGTGCTGCCCCCGCCTCCCGCCTCCCGCCTCCCGCCTCCCTGCGCCCCGCCGCGAGGTTGGGGCTTTGGAGGATGCAGCCGGGTGAGCTATTGCTTGTGGGGGGTTCCTCGCCCGCTGAAGCGCGAGCCCCGGGAAGGGCCTTCCTTGGGAATCGGGACCCTCCAGGGCAGGAGGCCCACCCCGTCCAACCCCCTCTAAACTAGGAGCGCTCCGGAGGAGAACGCTCCGGTCTGCAGCCTTGACTGATCCACTCCTAAACTTGGCGCTGTTTCCTAGCTGAGAAGCGGCACTTAGAACCTCGTAGATCCTGGCGTTTACCGGAAAACCCTGACTCATTTAGTGCATTTGAAGGGAGAGGCGAGTTAAGATTCAGGAACCTAGCCAAAGAAGGAAGTTGGGAATTGGCTCGTAAATATTTTGGTAGACATCTTTTAGGTAGTGTGAGGCAATAGCGATCTGTCACACTCGTGCACACCCTGGCAAGTCTCCCCTTGACCGCGGGCCTCCCCCACCCCCGCGCCTCACGTTTTTTAGTAACTAGCAAAAAGTATACTGTAGTTGGTGGCCAGGGCATTCGACAGTGGTCGCTGATACAAAGTCAAGGCAGACGGCATGGCTAGAGCGCTGCACTGTTCCTTTCTGCTGACGGCTTTGGCCACCTGGCGAGGAAGCCGCGGCTGCCGCAGTCTGCGGCAACTTGCGGCCTTAGCGAGCCAGTGCGGTACTGTGTTCTACTGCCCCCAAGGCGGGCTGGCTTTCCAGGTGTGGGGCTGGATTGTTTTGTTTCGTTTATTCTCCTAAGAAAACTGCAATTATAGTGACAAGGTAACACATTACTGCATTCGTGGAATTTCTGATAACTAGGTTGGACTCATTTTAGAATATTTAAGAGACAAGGAAACTGTTATTAAAATTTTGTAAATTTCTGCAAAGCAATTAGAATTGGTAGAAATACTGGTTTCCTAAAACAAACATTCAAATTTTCAATATACACTATGTCACTCATTCAGTTGTTTGGGGTTGAAGATGGAAGGGATCTTGCTTGAAGATGCTGTGTAAGGCTTCATAGGTCGCTGGCAGGTAGCACTGCTTCATCTGCACTTAGCTAAAGGTTTCCTGATACTGCAGCCCTCTACAGTAAGAAACTATCCCTATCCATTATGCGGGGGTATTGAAGAGAATCCTGAGAACCCGCAGTGTGTGGCACATCAGGAAAAGAATTCTCCACTGCATTGACTCAACAATGGCATGGGGGAGTAATTTAAAACAACAAAACAGAATAACCCTAGCAAACATTGGGTAGAAATATCTAATAGAGTTTTAAAAGATCATTTCTATGCTTTTTATTGATTAAAATGTGTAAGTGAGCTGAAATGGCTTACATATCCTTAAACAGGAAGATCCAAGACTACAAACACTATAGAAACCAATTTGCCCTAAACTCTGCATTTTTAACAACAAAAAGCAACTATATAGCAAATGTGGTTCTCTGACCTATTATTTTAGCACAATTGCTATCATCCTGAGTCTTGGTGCAGCCATTTATAAGTTTCAAGTGCACACAGAAACATCATTTATCTCTTTTGGCAGGCAAATGCTAACTACCATGCAATAAGATTACAGATATCTTTTTAGTTGTAGTCATTACTAGCCTTTGGCTCCATTATGTTAATGATACTAATAAGAAGCAAACCAAATCCTTGGAAGAATTTAGCATTTGGTTCCATTGTTATTTTCTAATTATTACTAATTTATCATGTTTCCAAATAATGTCATATTATTAATTGCTTTTTTTCTGTGTGTTTGTGTGGTACCTAATGCATTTTGGAATTCAATAAATATTAAGTCAGCCAGTAAGTCCTTTGGGAAGTTAATTTAGTAGAATTCATACATTTTTTTCCTGCTAGGTTTTCATTTAATAAAAATGTGTAATTGATGTTTTATAAAAGTCACAAAAAAATTTAAAGTTTGGGGAAAGGGATGGAAGAGGAAGTCCCATGACCACAATCTCTAATACCAGAAAATGAAAAATCATAATGGAAAAATGTGTATGATTTGTTGAATTTTTATGACAGTAAGCATCATGAACTAAGATAAAACAAAGGACTTGGAAAAAGTAACTAGAAAAGTTTGAGATCAGGTATGTAGAAGGTGATTCATCAACCCTTGGATTCTCATCCAAATTGGGAAAAAAACAGAGGATCTAAAATAAAAGTAAAGGGTAAAGTCAGATTAAAGAACATGGTTTCTAGACTCAAGGCCAAATTTGGGTATCTTATCCCTCTTTCCCCAAACTCAGCATGGCCCCCAAGTCACAGCTGAAGGACAGCCTTCCCAGCACTAGGGCAAGAAAGAACAGTCCTGTACAAATTCCTGCACACAGACCAGAAGCTAAGATCTTGACACTTTCCAACCCATAAGGCACACAGCATGAATGGGCAAGGGACAGGCTCATATGTGGCTAGCAGGCTGGGATGGTTAATCTTGTCAATTTGATTAGACTGAGTAGCACCTAGGAGACACACAAAAAAAGCACACCACTGGGTATGTCTGGAAGCGCCTTTTCAAAAAGGATTAACTAAAGGAGAAAAACCCACCCTGGATGTAGGTGGCATCATCCCATAGGCTAGAGGCCCAGATGGAATAAAACTGGGGAAAAGAGAATGCTTCTGGAACAGCCATTCTTTCTCCCTGCTTCCTGGCCAACGTGAAATGAGGTACTGTGCTCTACCACACCCTCCCACCAGGATGGACTGAAACTATGAGCCAAAATGAATCTTCCTCCTTTTAAGTTGTTTTCTCAAGTATTTGCCACAGCAAGGAAAAGTCTGACTAATATATCTGCCCTCCCTAATTTCTCCCATTGCTGTCTTTCTACCTCCCAAAGTTAAGAGTGAGTAAGAGGCTTTGGTAAAATGGTAGAAACATCTTCAGCAGTACATGCCTAGAAGTAGGAAGTTGTCACACAGTTCTTAATTTATGGGTCAGGAAGAAACATCAAGAAGATGAAAAGTTTCTACCATAAGCTTTGTGGCAACCAAGTAAGAAAAAGGGAAGAACTGAAGATGACTTAAATTTTGAGCTAGGGTGGAGGATTAACTTTGAAGGAGACATTAACAAATTGCATTTTAAACCTTCTGTGATTGAGGTACCAGAAGATTATTAGTGTGAAAATATCCAGCAAGCCCATGGAAATATGAATGGAGTGATCAGAATCAGAAACAGATGTGGGAGTCAACATAGATTGTAAGTGAAGTCATGGAAATGGAGGAAATGACTAAGGAAGAGAAACTATAGAAATAAGAATTGGAATCAGAACACTGGAGACAGTTTCCATTTGTGGACAAGAGAAAAGCAAACAGGACTGTGGAAGCCATGTGGGATGTGTTCCAACTCAGTGGCTACTAGAACAAATGCATGAATGGGAAGTTGAGGGTGAGGACTGAGGACAGATGACTAGGAGACCTCTGGAAACCTTCCAGAAACTCATTCATTGCGGTGAGAGAGGCCAAAACCAGTTGCTAATGGGTTGCAGAGCGAATGAGAGGTGAAAAAGAGGATCTTGAGATAATCCTTTTGTCTGCATAGGGGTATTTGAACAAGTTTCTAGGGAACTTTTGGGAGGTGGACAAGCAGTTGAGGAAGAATTGAAAGAAATGACAGCATCCTGGAAATGTGTAGTTTAGCAATGTGTTTCGGCATACCTTGAATCTTTCTCTCCCAGACGGTTCTTTCTGCCCTCAGGCTGCTTTTGACACTACAGAGTTAAAATTGAGCCTAAGTAGTTATTATGGCTTTTTGCCCAAGATCTCCCCACCAACCCTGACTACTAACACACAGACTTGAAGAATGATTTTTAGGTAAAAGTAAGGAATACCTTGGAATGTAGGCCAGGCTTTGCACAAATGTTTATTATAGACCTCAATGGAAGTGACTAAATCACCCAGTTGGTAATCACACAAAGATATTACATGGAAATATTACCCCCTTGAAAACAAAAAATTTAGGTAAGAGTGGTGCTAGTTAGCAATAAATGATTAGAAATAAATCATGCTGGGTTTTGACTGGTAACCCACTTTTTCTTGGGTGAAGTGTTTTTCATGTGTGCTTGTGTTGAAAGGTGAAGGAGCTACATCATCTAGAAGAACCTAATTCTTCTAATGTAATATTGGAAATTTGGTGATTTCTGGCCACCACAGTCAGGAAAAGCATCCTGTGGTTGGGTTGCTGTTGTCTTTTTTTAATACTTGAGTTTGAGGAGGAAAGACAGTTTTAATTTTCAGTAATAACAAATGTTATTTTCAACAAATATACTCTGGGAGAGGACTTTATATTCATTTTACAGTATTAAAAACATTTTAAAAGTCTGGGCGTGGTGACACAGGCCTGTAATCCCAGCGACATGGGAGGCAGAGGCAGGATGATCACAAGTTCAAGGCCAGAGGCAACCTGTGTAATTTAGCAAGACTTTGTCTCAAAATAAAATAATAAAAAATAGGCTGAGGGTGCAGCCCAGTGGTAGAGCCCTTGGAAAGTATGTGCAAGGCCCTGGGTTCAACTTCCATGTACCATAAGAAGAAAAAAATTGAGCCAGGCGCGGTGGCGCACGCCTGTAATCCCAGTGGCTTGGGAGGCAGAGGCAGGAGGATCCACAAGTTTGAGACCAGATGCAGTCTACGTAATTTAGCGAGACCCTGTCTCAAAAAGTAAAAAAAAAAAAAAAAAAAAAAAAAAAAGAAGAAGAAGAAGAAAAAAATTACAATAAATTAAAGACACTATTATAAGAGAAAACAGTCCAAATAGAATCATTTCAGATTGTTCTTTTAACATTTTAGAAGTTTTAGAGCCAAATTAAGGTTTGCTGTTCTATGGGTTGCCAGGCTGCAAAATCCATGATGATTATTGATAGGAAAAAAATTTTTTTCATGTGTATGAGCATTATAGAGTTTTCCACAAAGTCTCCTGATTTGGGGGGCTTAAAAACATCAATACAATTGAATTCATCTACCCTTTAATGCTTTGCAGAAAGTTTGGGGGAAGTAATTTTTTATTATCCTCGAGCAAATAAAATTCATTTATATAGTTTCCACTTTGAGTGTAGGATTAGTCATGTCGCAAAAGACTGAGTCATTTGGCCAGAAAATTTACTCATAGTTGAATAAACTGACAGTGGAAATTTTGAGAGCTGTTCATAAATCAAACTATAAAGCTCTTAGAGTTACAAATCACTAAGAAGTATTGTTCATTATTATTCAGATAATGTAAAATTTCAGATTGCCTTGATAATAAAACTACAGCAACATTGAATACTAGGTTTTTCTTATTTCTTACACTAATTCTTTGTCATTTAGGACCTTTTCATTCAATATTTCATTTATTGGATGAAATATTTCTATACTAATGCATCATTGTGCTCATAGACTGAAAGAATAATGTCACTAAGATAGCAGAGGTACCAAGTGTACTGAGAACAGAAAATTGTGATGAGTAACTGATGATTAGTAAAAAGTGTTTCAATAACACACAGTTCCAGAGGTTACTGAAATTATCACAGTGTAATGACATTCATGAATCTAAAAACAGAAAGAAAAGTACATCTTAAGATGTGTTTACATCTTAAGTGTTCTCCCAAACACTGTGGAGAACAATAAGGAAAGATTAATAGCAACCATACTAAATTGAAATAAGTAGATTTGTATCTCACAGAAGAAAGCCAAAAACTCAAAGCCTTAGCAATCCTTTGTCTACTGTAGAGATTTTTAACCTGGAATTCGTAGATAATTTTCTAGGAACCTGAATTTATATGTAAAAATTTTTGTCTCTTTTGATGCACATGACCTATAGTTCTCATTAGTTTCTTAATGAATTACCTCCTCCCCTGAAAATGAGAATCATCAGAACTAAACAAATACCCCAGGTACTAACCCTTGTGAATGCAGTAGCAAATCACTCTCTCCATCCACCAACATCTGCATCACCTGGCTACCCTTGAGTCTGGCAGAAATGTCTCAGGTGCTATCAGCCTAGGATGACCAAAAGAAACTTTCCATTCTAATGTATAAAACTTCAGGGAGGTCTCCCAAGTGCAGATGCATGCGACCCACCCTAAGGCTAAGTGGAGAAAGTATGCTGTGAGTTTAGTTCCCTTGTCCTCCTGTAACTTTAAACATTTTGGAAGGATGACAAGTCAGTTCCCTAAGGTAACTCCCCTTGGGATGTCAATTCTAATCCTAAGAGGAGAGAAAACTGGGTTAACTATCTAGGACCACTTCCACAGACTATTGTCATGGGAAGGAGGGCTAACTTGATTCCCAGGCTGCCTGCAGACCAATTAAGTATCCTAATTTTTATCTAGATGTTTGAATGGATAAGCTGTTTCTGAGCCAATAGCACTGGCCCTAAAATCTAGTCTTGGGTTCAGATTACCATAGTTTAAGGCTTAAAAGAGGGACAGAAAGACTCAGTATCAGGCTCCCAGAAACTACTCAGACATTCTGGTGAGTGTAACACAACATTCTTACTCCTGCCTCAAGCCACAATTTATGAGGCTTTCCAACATTCAGCAGCCTGATGTGGAGTCTTCAGACCTGGTACTTGGAGCCCTCAATCCCATGGGTAATTATGCAATCCCGGGTGAGAAGGCCACCCACCCATACCAAGCACCCAGCTACACCCAGTCATTGTCCCTGTCCCAACTCATGTTGAAATTTGATTGCCATTGCAACAGTATTAGGAGGTAGGCTTTGCATAGTGATTGGGCAAGCCCCCATGAGTGGATTAATGCTGCTGTCTTGGGAGCAGGTTTGCATAACAGGGCAATTCAGCCTTTCTCTCTCTTCCTCTCTCTCTGCTTCTTCCATGAGTTGCCCCCTGAGGGCAGCAAGACAGCCCTCACCACATGGTGACACTTTGATATTGGACTTCTTGGCCTCCAGAAATTGAGCCAATCAATTTTTATTCATTATAAATTATTCAGCATGTGGCATTCTGTTAGCAGTACAGAATGAACTAAGACACTGCTCGTGGCATCCTCATGGACCTCAGCTCCTCCCCACCATCATATTCCCAGGACCCTCGGTCTCGATGTCCCATCAACATTCCTACATTCTGTCACAGCATGAGGCTGCTTATTTCCTTATGTGACTGTCTTACTCCAGTTACCAGGTCTAGTTTTCTGAGGAATCCTGATCTCTCAGTTTGGCTAGTTTTATCTCTTCTGACTTCCCCTCTGACCCTCTAGGCTGCGGAAGGTTGACAAAACATTCCTGCATTCCACACAGAAACAGACTTTGAGTCATCATCACTTCCTGAGTGCCTTGGACCCCTCTGGGCAGAGTGCGTAGACAGTGTTCTTTGCACAATTGAATTCCATAGCTATTTGTAATGAGGTAAGAATCCACCTTGAGAAGACACTACAGGATGGAAGTTAATGTACTAGCCTCCCTGGTGGCCTGCAATCTAGTGGACTGTTAAAAGTC
Organism: Pedetes capensis; assembly: GCA_007922755.1. Classification (NCBI taxonomy): domain Eukaryota; kingdom Metazoa; phylum Chordata; class Mammalia; order Rodentia; family Pedetidae; genus Pedetes; species Pedetes capensis. Next base: position 67,484 of record VMDO01005478.1, on the reverse strand, counting down.
TGGGTCTCAAGCCAGGCGTGGTGACACATGCCTGCAATCCCAGCATTCCAGCACCCGGGAGGTGGTGGCAGGAGGATCACAAGTTTTAAGCTAGCCTGGGCTACATAGCAAGACCTTGTCTCAAAAAATAATTAAACTGCTGGGTACAGCGGCACATGCTTGTAATTCCAGCAGCTCTGGAGGTGGAGGCAGGAAGATCGAAAGTTCGAGACCAGAGGCACTCTGCGTTAATTTGGAGAAACGCTGTCTCAAAAAAGTAAACAAAAATGGGCTGGGTGTGCAGCTCAGTGGTCCAGCACTTGCAAAGCATGTAAGTGCGAAACCCTGGGTTCAATCCCCAGTACTGCAAAATAATAATAGTTAAACTAAATTTAAAAATCTGAGTCTCTGTTAGGGGAATTGCCTGGTGCTGCAAGCCCAAGAATGAACTCCTCAGACCATGAGGCAAGTGAACATGTAAGAGTTTTATTAAAGGGGCACAAGAAAGAAAAAGCCTCCACAGCCGCAGAGGGAGACCTTGATGGGTTGTCAAAGTAGGGCAATTGCCTAGGGGTTTTTATGGTCTTTTTGAGCTGTACTATCTGAGCTGGCTTCAGTAAATGGGTCCTCACTTAGCAAGTATCTGTGTATTCGCCCTAGAATTGAAGGGGTATGTAATCCTTTGTTTCTGCCTGAAGATAAATTGGTCAGATGATTGTTAACCATGTCATTATCTATTTTTCGTTTTGAAGAATGCGACTTAAGGAAATGAAATCCATGTGGCTTAGCCACATGTGGCGTAACCAGCTCCCTTGTGACAGCTTTACCTCACTAACTTTTCTATTCCCGGGCCCCACTCCTTGATCCTGCCTAAGATTTTTAACTCCTTTCTTCAATGGCTGGATTAAGGGGCCCCAACAGCACTTTGGGAGTTGCTTGGTTCAATCATTGTTCACCTGTTCTCCTCATCCAAAAGGCATGAAACAACACACCGTGATCTTCCTCATTACTGAATGGCCACCCTGGTATAAACAACCTATTTATCTTTAGTCACATCTAACACTTATTTAGTATCTGCTCTCTGCCCAGCCTCTGCTAGGTGCTTTACATGCGTTTACTCACTCAGTCCTCATAGCAACCATGAGTTGGTGCTACTCTTATTCCAATTTTATGAGGCCCACTCGGGGTTTACGGATATAAGAAATTTCCCCAGGATCATGGCAAGTGGCATAAGGATTCCCTTGTTGTGAGTTGCCGTGGAATCGGTATCCAACTCATAGTGACCCTACATACAACAGGGGTAACACTACTGTCAGTGCTTCTCTGCTGTTCATAGGGTTTTCAATGGCTGATTGTTTTTTTGGGTGGGCTGCTAGGTCCTTATCCCAAGCCTACAGTACCTGGTGTTCCCTGTGGTCTTCCATCTAAGTACTAACCAGGCCTGACCCTGCTTAGCTTCCAAGATCTGACGGGATCAGATGCCACAGGCTATGGCTGCAGGGAAGGATTCCCTAGCATTTCAAAAATCCTGTCTGTTGCATTGTTTTTATTTGTGCTGCCTCTCTGCCACTGCAGCCCCTCTTCTAAAGAAATCCTTCTTAGGAGGGGATTGCTGGGAAACTATTATTTTTCTCTTGTGACTATCCTCAAGCCAAATTCCACCCAGATTCATGAGGACCAACCCAACAATCAAGCTGAATGTCATATCTCCTGGCATGTGAGATATGTGGTCCTCTCCTTTAACCTGTGAAGAATTTCGCTGGACCACCTCTCCCAATCCTTCAATCTAACAGCGCTCTTTTCATTAAACACTTATCGTTTTCATTCTCACCATTTCACTGTCGTGCCCCTATCATTACCACTTCAGCAAATTCAACCCAATATCCCCAGAAAGCTAAAGAAGATTGGGGGGCCAGGTAGACTCACACTTTGGAAAACAACCTCTATTGGAGACTATCTGTCTCTCCTTCATAAAAGGGATAGTTCTAATAATTTTTTCTTTATATTTTTACATAAGATTGAGATTTGTCTCATATAATGCCCCAGGCATTGAGGTTAGTTGGCTATGTTTCATGATGCCCTCCCTTACCCCCACTGTTGTAAACACCCCTCCTATTCCTGCATGTTCAACCTTGTATGAGGGGAATCTGGTTCTATTTCCTTCAGTTAATATTAAATAGTTGTTGTTGTTGTTGTGGGGTGCCACTGAGTCGGCATCCAACTCATAGTGACCCTACGTACAACATGCGAAACACTATTGTCAGTGTTTCTCTGGTGTTCATAGGGTTTTCAATGGCGGATTGGTTTTTGGGAGTGGGTTGCCAGGTCCATCTCCCAAGCCTACAGTATGTGGTGTTCCTAGGCTGTCTCCTATCCAAGGACTAACCAGGCCCGACCCTGCTTAGCTTCCGAGATCAGACAGGATCGGATGCCACAGGGCTACAGCTGTAGGCATTAAATATATAACTATTAATAAATTTTATGTATGTATTTATTTATTTATTATTTTATTTGTTTATTTATTTATTTATTTATTTTGTGGTACTGGGGGGTTCAACCCAGGGCCTCGCACTTGCATGGTTTGCGAGTACTGGACCACTCAGCTGTACCCCCGCCCATTTTTTTACTTTATTTGAGACAGGGTCTTGCTAAATTACACAGACTGCCTCTGGTCTCAAACTTGCAATCCTCCTGCCTCCGTCTCCCAAGCCGCTGGGATTACAAGCATGCACTACCGCACCTGGCACTATTAATAAATTAACATACTATTAATATGCCATTTTGTACATAAGGAAACAGAGGCACAGAAAAGTTACATGGGTAGTAAATGTTGGAGCTAGGCACATAGATCCAAACAATTGGTTCTAGAGCCTATGTCTGTAATCATTTATGTGGTCCTGCTTCACCATCTAACATGTCTAGAAGAGATTTAGTCTAGAATGCTACATCAAACTACCCACATAGTAAAACTTTGCCTCTACCAAAAAAAATATTTCTCACTAAGCTTTTTTTTCATTTCATAGAAGGACAAGTTTAATCTTCCCCTCTTTCTGTGAACAAGATGTACATGTGCCCAAGGTTTAGTCAGTCCCTGGTGGTTTGAGGAATTTCTCTGCCACACAATCAAGAGCTTACAACATTGTCCCAAAATGCTACAACTGCTGAGCTTTCTACTGTTCTCCATTTTCGACTGTCCTGAACCTGAGATCAGATTGCATACTATGATCTTACTGTGCCCATCTATCATCCTCCCTTGCTTTAATATAGCTTCTTGGACCTCTTCTGGCTGAAATAGATCCATTTCATCTCCTTGATCTTCTTACTAGGATCAATGGTTGTCCCTGGGTTATCTGAGTGGGATTGCTTCTAGGACTCCCTAAGGATAGCAAAATCCGCAGATACTCAAGTCTCTGATACAAAATGGCATGGTATTTGCATAGAACCTATCTATACCTGCCTGTGTACTTTAAATCATCTCTGTATTACTTATACTGCCTAGTACAATGTGAATCTATGTGAATATTTGCCATACTATATTGTTTAAGGGCTGAGGTTTAGCTCAGTTGGTAGAGCGCTTCTCCACACCTTCTGAGGACCCAGATTTGATCCACAGCACCGCAAAAATGGGAAAAGGATGTGGCAGTCCACTCCCCAAACCATCAGCCATTGAAAACCCTATGAGGATGTCTATGAGTCAGACAGGACTCAATGGCACCTAACAACATATTGCTTAGGGAGTTTTGTCAAGAAAACTGTACACATTCAGTCTAGATGCAATTTTTTTCCAAACATTTTTTATCTGTGGTCCATTGAATCTAGGATATGGCAGACCAACTGTACTTTCATTCTCCACTTTTAATTAGTTTCCTGCCTTACAGCTGCCACTTTCAGGCTTGCCAACACCTGCGACAGAAGCATACTGCTTCTGATATTCCCTTCCATTTTCATTATCCTTTTAATTTATTGATAGCAAACTACTATTGCTCATAAATATATATGAATGTATTTTTCTCAAGGATAGGAGATGGAGAAATACCTTGATTAAAAATGTGGAGTGTAACTGAGCATTTACCACATATTCTCAAATCTAAGCCACATACTTTCAAGCATTTTAAAGGGCTACAAAATCAGAAGTGAATTGGATTTGCAGTGGAGCTCTCCACCCAGCTTGCAGCCACAAATCCAACCCAGACACGATTCTGATCCACATCTGATTTTGTAACCCTCTGAAATTGTTGGAAAGGTGCAGATTAGATGAGAATATATGCTATCTGAAATACGTGACTCAATATATTAAATATGTTTAGACCTAAACTTCTGAGTGCATTAAGGTACAAAATTAATGGAGACATTGGTCAATGGTAACCAGTTATTTCATTAACTTATGTATTATTAATGTAGGTAAAATGGGATGTATATTTCAAAGAAAAATTAGTTTATCCCTTTATGTTATAATTGATTAGATAAATTAATATTTGAGGGTTGCACCACTCCTGATTTTTATGCATAAGCATTGATTCTGGGATCAGAATTGTTAATTTTGTGCAGATTTTCACATTTTACCTATGGCTATTGACTTTTTATTGATAATTCATGGAGACAAGTGATGCTGTGGTGCTGTTAAGGTTGTCTTCTGCTGTTCCCAGCCTCTGATTTCTATTACCGGTCTGTTGTAGAAGCCATCTTGAATACCTCAAGACGAAAATAAGCCAGTCACATTGTTTAAACAAGATAAATATTGGTCATTTCACACTTGGTCCTCTTTTCAGATCAGGAGCAAAAGGAGGACTCTGGTTCAGATGATGAAGCTAATGTCCATAGAGCTAATGATAGAGATCTCCAATACCACAGTGATACTCCAGTAAACAAATAGGGCAGGGAAAGGCACATTGTCAGTATCAGGTATCTATAAGGAGATAACATGTCAGAGTACTGGGAACAGAAAGAATCTACAAGTTGGCAATAAATAGATATCCAGGCAGTCAGGAAGTAGGAGGAACCCCACCATATTATATCAGTCAGCGTTCTGGCAAGAAACAGATGGTCCACTAAAATTAGGATGATTCGGGAAAGTTTTAACAAAGGTACTGTTTAAGAAGATGTGGGCTAGATATAGGGAAACCATAAGGAGTAGTGCTATACCACAGGGTTAGGCATTGTAGAAGTGTTACCAGTTCTGGAAAAAAGGAAGAAGGAAGGCAGTGGTTATTGCAACCAGAAAGGAATGAGTCAGATGAAATAGAATAGAGGACCCAGAAATAAACCCACACAGCTACATATACAGGCACCTGATGTTCAAAAAAGGTGTCAAAGCATACATTGGCAAAAAGACAGCCTCTTCAACAAATGGTACTGGGAAAATAACAACATGGAAAAGAATGAAACTAGATCCCTGTCTCTCACCCTGTACAAAAATCAATTCCAAATGGATCAAAGATGTTAATGTAAGACCTGAAAGCTTAAAACTGCTAGAGGAAAATACTTCAAGATATAGGCATAGGTAAGAACTTTCTGAATAACACTGCAATGCCTCAGGAAACAATAGCAGGAATTGACAAATGGGATTGCATGAGTTCAAAATGTTTTTACTCAGCTTGTTGTTAGGTGCTGTAGTCCTGTCCGACTCATAGCGACCCTTATCGGGTTTTCAATGGCTGACTGTTTTTCGGGATTGCCTTGGGAGTGGGTTGCCATGTCCTTCTCCCGTTTTTGTGGTGCTGGGAATCAAACTCTGGACCTCAGAGACTGCAGAGCGGCACTCTACCAACTGAGCTAAATCCCAGCCCTTTTGCTCAACAAAGGAGACAATTAACAGAGTGAAGGGACACCCTACAGAATGGGAGAAAATCTTTGCCAGCTATACATCAGACAAGGGATTAATATCTAGAATATATAAAGAACTCAAAAAAATTAAATACTAAAAAGACAAGTCATTCAATCAAAAATGGGTAAATAAACTGAGCAGACAGTTCTCAGAAGAAGAAATAAAAATGGCCAATAAATATATGGAAAAATGTTCAACATCATTAGCCATCAGGAAAATTCAAATCAAAACTATGTTGTGATTCCATCTTACCCTAGGCAGAACAGCTAGAATCAACAAAACAAACAACAAATGTTGACAAGGATGCCAGGAGAAATGAACACTACTACACTGCTGGTGGGAATGTAGCTTAGTGCAGCCACTATGGAAATGAATATGGAGTTTCCTTAAAAAACTAAAAATAGAACTACCATATGACCCAGCTATACCACTCCTGCGTATATACCTGAAGGGATCTAAGTCAGTATACCACAGAGAAAGCTGCATATCCATGTTTATTGTGGAGCTACTCAAAATAGCCAAGATTGGAATCAACTTAGATGTCCATCAACAAATGAATGAATAAAGAAAATATACTCTATATACAGAGTGGAGTTTTACTCACCCATAAAGAATGAAATAATGTCATTTGCAGGAAAATGGATGGAACTAGAGACCATCTTTTTAAGTGAAATAAGCCAGACCCAGAAAGATGAATATAGCATGTTTTCTCTTATATGTGAACTATTGATTTATATTAATGTGGAAAGGGGACCATTCAGGAGAAGAAAAAGAAGAAAAGGAAGGGCAAAAGGCAACAAAAAAGGGTAATGGGGGTAAAAGATAAATATCACATTTTTTCTTATATGTAGAATCTAGATTTTATATGTATATATAAAAGATATTCAAGCAGGAGGGGGACTGTGTGTAGAAAAGAAGGGAACCAGCAGGAGGGAGAAGGGAAATATGAGACAGTAATGGGAGTGAACATGAACCATGTGCAATGGTAGGCATGTGTGGAACTATCATAAACAAACCCATGAATTTGTACATTAAGTACCAACATTAAAAATAAAACACATGTAACAAAAAAAGGAGTGGGACACATAGACAGAGGTACTACGAAATCTGTAGTAACCCCACAGAGAGGGAGCCAGGAGGGTAAATTCTCCTAACTCTTCTCTCTGAACTGCTGCCTGGATACCTCATTGGCTGAACTCAGCTGGAAAGAAGACCAGGGAGCCCCAACAGCTCAGCCTCCAGACTTAACCAAATAGAGATGATGAGAGGCGGGATCTGCAGGGACATAGAAAGGACCTACACCACAGGTGACTGAGCAGGGTGGTGGTCCTAAGAATGCTTGATAAACAAGCCAAGACTCCTCTCTCTGAGAGAGTGTGACCACAGAGCACAAACTTAGGCAGCAGTGGGTGACACTCTGAGGGATTACGTCACAAGGAAAAAGATAAAACCTAGTAATTAGAACCAACAACCTATTGCAAGGCTGACTTGATGGAAATCCTTTAGCTTGCTTGCAGGTTAGCAACTGGGAGCCATTGTCAGAGTCTCCTAGGGACCTCAGTTCCCTCATCTTTAAAATGTAAATACCGAGAGGGCCAGAAAAATGTGTACACATCTTAGAACAAAAATATTACATCTTGATGTTTTAAGAATGTGTGATGATAGCATTCATTTGATTAACGCTATCTTTTGAGTGGACATCATAGTACACATTGTCACCATAATTCAATTCAACTTTGAAAAGTAATACATAGATAACATCTCTTAAATGGTGTGTACATGTTCGGCACCCCTGTCCTTTTTGTTTCTACCCAAGAGGTTTTCTGTGCAGATTAAACAAATTAGTAAAGGTTAAATGCTTAGAGCTATACTATATATACATATGTATGTATATATATACACATGTTGCTGTTGTTAAGTGCCATCAAGTTGGGTCCAACTCATAGTGACCCTATGTACAACAGAACCAAGCACTACCCAACACAGTGTCATGTACATGATCTTTTTTATGCTTAAGTACATTGTTGCTTTCTGATGTTCTCTGCTTTCAGCTAAAACCCATTTGATGTCAGCAATGATGTCCCTGGCTCCAGATCTTCTATAGCTGGCTTGATTTTCCAGCAATTTCCATATACTTTTGCAGTTGCTATTGAATGATCTTTAGCAAGATTTTACTTGTGTGTCATATTAATTACTATTGTTCAATAATTTCCACACTTGTTTTGATCCCCTTTCTTGGAAATAGGCAAAAATATGATCTCTTCCAGTTAATTGGCCAGGTAGCCGTTTTCCAAATCTCTTGGCACAGACAAGTGAGCACTTACAGTGCTGCATCTGTTTGTTAAAAGATCTCAACTGATATTCCATCAATTCCTGGAGCCTTGTGTTTTGCCCATGTCTTCAAGGCAGCTTCCACTTCATCTTTCAGGACCATTCGTTGCTGATAACATGCTACCTCTTGAAATTATTGATTATCCACCAATTCTTTTTGGTATAATGACTCTGTATTCCTTCCATCTTCTTTTGATGTTTCTTGCATTATTTAACATTTTACCTGTAGAATCATTCACTGTTGCCACTCTAGGTTTGAATTTTTTCTTTAATTCTTTAAGCTTGAGAAAAAGGGAGCATGTTCTTCCCTTTTGGTTTTCTATCTCCAGCTCTCTGTTATTATCATATTTGATTTTGTTTTCTCGACCTGCCCTTTGCAATCTTCTGTTTAGGTCTTTAACTTTGTTATGTCTTCCTTTTACTTCAGTTACTTTTACTTCAGTTTCAAGGGCAAGTTTTAGAATATCTTTTGACATGTAACTTTGTCTTTTTTTTCCTGTCTTTTTAACAACCTTTTGCTTTCCTCATGAATGATGTCTTTAATGTCATGCCACAACTCATCTGGTCTTCTTTCATTAGTATCTAACACATCAAATTTGTTCTTGAGATGGTTTCTGAATTCAGGTGGGATATACTCAACATCATACATTGGCTCATGAACACTTGTTCTAATTTTCTTCCATTTGAGCTTGAACTTACAAATGACCAGATGATGGTCTGATCCACAATCAGCATGTGGTCTTGTTCTGACTTCTGATATTGACATTTTCCATTGTCTCTTCCTACAAATGTAGTCAATTTGATTCCTACATGTTCCATCTGGTGAGTTCTATGTATATAGTCACCATTAGTGTTGGTGAAAAAAATGTATTTGCAATAAAAAAAGTCATTGGTCTGACAAAATTCTATCATGTGATCTCCAGCATCATTTCTGTCACCAAGGCCATATTTTCCAACTGCTGGGCCTTCTTCTTTATTTCTAACTTTTGCATTCCAGTCACCAGTAATTATCAGTACATCATGATTGTATATTCAATCAATTTTGGACTACAGGAGATGGTAAAAATCTTCCATTTCTTCATTAGTAGACTTATTGGTTGGTGCATAAATTTGAATAACAGTCATATTAACTGGCCTTCCTTGTGGGTGTATGGATGTTATTCTATCATGGACAGCATTGTACTTTCAAACTGATCTTGAGATGTCTTTGTTGATGATTAATGCAACCCCATTGCTCTTTGTCATTCCCAGCATTGTAGACCATATTGTTATCTGGTTCAAAATGGCCATTTGAACTCACTGATACCTAGGATATATGTTTAGGCATTCCATTTCCCTTTAGATGATTTCAAATTTCCTTGATTCATACTGCATGCATTCCAGTTTCCAATTAATGATTGGAGTTTATAGTTTTGTTTTGTTTTTCTCATTTTGAGTCAGGCCACATCAACAAAAGATGTCAGGGACTTTACTCCATTCCCATCATTATCAACTGTATTTTGAGGAGGCAACTCTTCCCCAGTCATCTTTGAGTAGCTTATAATTGTAGGGGGCTCATTTTCCAGCAATATATCTGACAATGCATCTCTGTTATCCATATGGTTTTCAGTGGCTAATTGTTTTGGGAGTGGGCTGCCAGGTCCTTTTCCCTAGTCTGTCTTAGTCTGGAAGCTCAGCTGAAATTTGTCCACCATGGGTTCCCCTACTGGTTTCTGAATACTGGTGGCATAGCTTGTAGCATCACAGCAACACGCAAGCCCCCACAGTATAACACACTGACAGACAAGTGGCAGATGTATATACATGTAGAGTGAAAACTCAGTAAATGTGCTGAATTTACCCTTCACAATTTTTATTTCTTCATAATAGAGAATTTATACTTAAATTCAAAGGAAGATAAGACACTTGAATTATATTTTGATACTAATTTATTTTCCTTAAGTTTGGTGACTTTTGTTTCTTAGAATTTCAGAGCTAGTTGGGCATGGTGGTGCACACCTGTAATCCCAGTGACTTGGGAGGCAGAGGCAAGAGGATCACAAGTTCAAGACCAGAGGAAATCTGCGTAATTTAGTGAGAACCTGTCTCAAAAAGTAAAAAATGGGCTGGAGGGGCAGGTCAGTGGTACAGCACTTGCAAAACATGCAAGTGCAGCACGAGGCCCTGGGTTCAACCCTCAGTACTGCAAAACAATAAATAAATAAATAAGGATTTCAGAGCTAGCTTTTGAATTTGTGCATTGTGTCACTGATTTGTGAAAAGTAATATAATAAATATAAATGCATTGAACATTTATGTTCTTAACTACATCTATAACAAAACTACCTTTCTTGTTTCATAGATATTATGTTTTTCATAATTTGGCTGTTGCTTAGAACTTGGTTTTTCTTTTTTCTTTTTTTCTTGTTTTTTTTGAGAGAGGGTCTCACTGTGTAGCTCAGACTGTCCTAGAACTTGCAACTTAGACCAGGCTGGCCTCGAACTGGTATTGATCCTCCTACCTCAGCCTCACAAGTGCTAGCATTACAGGTGTATGCAAATTCACACCTAGTTTAGGATATTGTTTCTCAACTAGGTGTTATAATGCACTAGTGGGTTGTGAAATCAATTTAATGTGTTATATCCAGAACTTTTTAACATGAAATAAAATAGAGTAGATACAATAGAAACTGAAAGAATAAATTTGTTGTTGTTAAGTGCCATCGAGTCAGATCCAACTCATTGTGATCCTAAGTACAACAGAACAAAACACTCCCCAACACTGTGCCATGCCTGACACTGTCAGTGTTCCTCTGCTATTCATAGGGTTTTCAATGGATGATTGTTTCAGGATTGTTTCAGGAGTGAGTTGACAGGTCCTTCAGCCTAGCATGTAGTACCTGGTATTTCCAGATGGTCTCCCATCCAAGGACTAACTAGGCCAACCCTGCTTAGCTTCTGAGATCAGGTGGGATCAGATGCCAGAGTGTTACAATTGCAGATGAAAGCATAAATAGCATTATTAAGGATAAATATATTTCATGAAATTTTGTTTTACTTTCCTGTACACACAAGCGCATATGTATGTTTTTTGTGTCAAAATATATTATTTTGTCTCCTCTGTCTCCCAAAGTGTTTTTTCTGTGAATTGAAGTTAAAAAAAAAAAAAAAAGATTGAAAGCCATTGGTTTATATCATTCATTCAACTACTTATCTTGATGGCTGGGGTTTAGCTGAATTGGTAGAGTGCTGCTCCATGCTCTCTGAGGCCCTGGGTTCAATTCCCAGCACCACAAAAATGGAAGAAGGATGTGGCAATCCACTCCCAAAGCAATTGAGAAACAGCCATTGAAAACTCTATGAATAGCTGAGAAGCACAGGGCATGTTTTATTCTGTTGTACATAGGGTCATTATGTGTTGGACTGGACTCCATGGCACCTAACAACAACAACAAACATATCTTGAGTGTTATCATGGCTGTGGATATGTTTCATTTGTCAGTTTAAACAATAATCAGAGAATCTCTAAAGATTTATTTAAGAATAGAGTAACGTTACCATGGGAACATGCCTACCATACTAAACTATCAGTGTTTTTAAGGAGGTGGAGGCAAGAAGTATTAAAAAGATGAAATGAGAATTACATAAGATATTTTGAAACAGCAATCCTTGGCTAAAAGGATCAATAACAGGACTTGCATCAGTGTAGGGTCAAATGGTTTTTAGACAGATGTCCTTGTAGAAGTATTTCTTGTATAAAGTTGTGGTGATCTTTGTGTAAGTTTGTGGTTCTGGTAAGGACTTTTGTGAAGCATTCTTTTTATCAACCACACATGCATGACATCACCTCCTCCGTAACCTTCTGCATTTTTTGTTCATTTTAGGGGGTTAAGGGTGGACAAAAGTGATTCCATTTTGATTCTGACAACATTCACGAAATTCGTATCCTACAACTACCTAGGGAATTAATGAAATACCTTATGTTATTATATAAGTTATTAGTGGGCAGATAGAAACATGGTGAGTTTTTTACTAGCTATCACTAGTAGTAGGGGCTGGGATTTAGCTCAGTGGGTAGAGCGCTGCGCTGCAGTCTCTGAGGACCCGAGTTCAATTCCCAGCACCACAAAAGTGGGAGAAGGGCCTGGCAACCCACTCCCAAGGCAATCCCGAAACAGTCAGCCATTGAAAACCCTATGAGGGCCGCTATGAGTCGGATACCGACTCGACGGCACCTAACAACAACAATCACTAGTAGTATTTAGCACATGACCATATTTGTAACACTCCTTCTGAATTTGCCAATTCGAAGGTACCATTAACATTGAATCGTGTGTAGAAATGTTATAATAGAGTGGACCTGAAATCTACTGAAAGGTAGACGTTCTAAAAGAGATCTGATTTCTGATTGGTCTTGAGTGAATTATGCATTTGTGAACAAACTTGAGGAATTGCTTTTTAACCAAATCATAACAGGAGAAAAGTTTAATACAATTAGGGATAATACAGAGACTATGTTCTTGTAAACTATTTTTTTCTAAGTTTTTTATTGTGACAAAATGCACATAATAAAATTTCCCATCTTAACCACATGTAAATGTACAGGCCAGTGATATTAAAAATATTCATATTGTTGTGCAACCCCTACCACCATCCATCCCCAGGATGTTTTGCAAATTGCAAAACTTCAACAACAATAACTTCCTAATTCCCCTAGCCCCCAGCCCCTAATAACTGGCATTCTACTTTCTGTCTCTATGAATTTAACTATTATTGCTGCATATAAATGAAATCCTAGTGTATACGTTTAACAGAGCTGGCTTATTGCATTTAATGTAATGTCCTCAAGGTTTAGCCATGTTGTAGCATGTGTCAAAAAAATTTTTAAAGCTGAATAATAGTATATATATATATTTTTTGCTTATCTATTCATCAGTCAACGGACATTTAGGTTGCAACTGCCTTTAAGCTATAGCAAATAATGCTGCTATGAGCATGGGTGCACAAACAGTTCTTTGACACTCTGATTTCAATTTTCCATTGTAACTGCACCATTTTACATTCCCACCAACAGTGCACAAGGGTTTCGATTTCTCTGTATCTCACCAATAGTTGTGATATTGGATTTTTTCACAGTAGCTATCCTAATGGGTGTAACAGTGTGTCTCGTGGTGATTTTGACTTGCTTTTCTTCTTCTCTCATTCTCTCTTTCTTTTTCTTTTTGTTATTGTTCTTATTGTACTGGAGGACTGAACCCAGGGCCTTACACATACTTTGCAAGCACTCTATCACTGAGCTGGATCTCCAGCCCAATTTTTATCTTCTATTCTGAGTCAGAGTCTCTAAATTATGCAGGCTGCCTATGACCTCAAACTTGTAGTCCTCCTGCCTCCACCTCCCAAGTCCCTGGGCTTACAGGTGTGAGCCACCACACCCAGCTTTTGATTTGTATTTTCATGATTAGAGATGTTGAGCATCTGTTCATGTATTGTTGGCCATTTGTATATCCTCTATATAGAAATGTCCATTCATGACTTTGGTCCATTTTTGAATGAAATTGTTTTTAAGTTTTAGGAGTTCTGTACATTCTGGTTATTAATCCCTTATCAGATATATGATTTGAAAATATTTTCTCATATTCTGTCAATTCTTTTTACTTTGTTAGTAGTGTCTTTTGATGCACAATTTTAAAATTTTTCATGAAGTTCAAGTTTCTATTTTTTTTGTTACCTGTGCCTTTGATGTCATAGCCAAGAAATTATTATCAAATCCAGTAGCATGAAACTTTTGCCTTATGCTTTCTTCTAAGTGTTTTATAACTCATTTGTTAATGATTTACAAGCCTAAAAAAATTTTTCAACATGAACAAAAAATTTAATGTGACAAATTGTATCTCTTGAAAATCTATTTATGTGCTATAAAGGATTGTAAAGAAGATTGCTATGCTTTTATTTCTCTACATGTGGTTTTCAATTTTATAATGAACATTGCTGCTTTCTAAAGGATAGACTGCTCAATTATCACTTTCTATAGGACTGTAAGCACTTAAATTCTCAGTAGAAAACTAATATTCCATTTGAAATTAAGTTTATTAGTAACTTCAGACTTTTATAGTAAATGCCACATAGGGTGTAGCTTAAACAACAAATGTTTATTTCTTATAGTTCTCTAGGCTGGAAAATCTGAGAGCAAGGCCTAGGAGGGTTCAGTTTCTGGGAAGGGCTCTTTTCAGCCTTCAGACAGCCATCTTCTCACTGAATCTTTCATGGCAAAAAAAGAGATGTTTCTGTCTCTCTGCCTCCTCTTATAAAGCCACCGGTCCTATCATATTAGGGTCTAGCTTTTATAACTCTATTTAATGTTAATTACTTCCTAAGGACCCTATCTCCAGGTATAGCCTCAGGGAGAGAAAAGGCTTCAACATATGAATAGCGGGGAGTGGAATTCATTGCATAGCAAGATTCTATTTCTTCTATACAGGGAAATTTGTGTAGTTGAGAAGAGGAGATATATAAAAGACAGGGAGTTTCCATAGTTTCATAATATAAAATGATTTCCCAGTGGAATATTGTTCTTTTATGAACAAAGTAAAAATGAAGAACAATCAGAAGAACTTCACCACCCTGGAATTACTGAAAGTGTTTTGATTAATTAGAAAAAAAATAACAATAAAAGGAAGAGAGTGGGATGGACTGATGCTGAGAGACACACCCACACCCACACCAGGCAAATATTTCAGTTGTGGAGGAATGGGATCTCCACAATTGGCATCTGTCACCCTCACTAAATAATATTTAACATTGCCTATCACTTAAATCTGGTAAAATTTTGTTTTATCAAATAATAGTAATTTTGCTCTAGTGTTTTATAGGGTATGTATTGTGTCTCTTAAGTATTGTTCTTGTTAGTGATATTATGAAGTGAATTAAGGCAATGGAGATGCAAGAATTAAAGCAGCTGGCTTGATCCTCAGAAAAAGAAATGAAGATGAAGTAAAAGAACGCAGGTGATATAGTCTAAACTTCTTTCTTAAATTATAACTAGGTCAGAGTTTGGAAAATTATACCTTATTTTTCCACCACCTGTTTTCATACAGCCTATTTGAGTCAGACCTGACTCCATGGCACCTAACAACAACAACAACAACAACAGCAACAAACAACAACCTAAGAATGCTTTTTACAGCCGGGCTCGGTGGCACACACCTGTAATCCCAGAGGCTGGGAGGCGGAGGCAGGAGGATTGCAAGTTCGAGACCAGAGGCAGTCTGTGTAACTTAGTGAGACCCTGTCTCAAAAAGTAAAAAAAAAAAAAAAAAAAAAAAAAAAAAAAAAAAAAAAAAAAAAAAAAAAAAAAAAAAAAAAAAAAAAAAAAAAAAAAAAAAAAAAAAAAAAAAAAATGGGCTAAGGGCTCAGCTCAGTGGTCCAGCACTTGCAAAGTACGCAAGCGCAAGGCCCTGGGTTCAACTCCCAGTACCACAAAAAAAAAAAAAAAAAAAAAAAAACGCTTTTTACAGATTTAAATTGTTTTTTAAAAATCAGTATCAGAATAACATTTCATGATATATGGAAATTATACAAAATTAAATTTTGCAAACAAATTTTAATTGGCAGACAGCCTCATTTATGTGCTTATGACTCACGTATGGCTGTTTTTAGACTATAAGGAAAAAGTTAAATAATTGTGGCAGACTATATGAGGCCATCTCATTGCTTTGTAGTGATTTTCATTGGACTACAAATAGCAGTGATGCAATTCTAATAACTTGATAACAGTCTTGAGTGGCATGCACAGTATCATACCAAGGCATTTAATTTTATTTCTATTACCCAGACATGCCAATCTTGTCAAAACAAGAAAAAAAGATAACACAGTGGAATGTTGATTTTGTTATCAATTTACTCGGCTGAGCATTGTGTTTGCCACATAGAGGAACTATTATTGTGGTTAGGTGCCATCAAGTTGGTGTCCAACTCATAGCCACCCTACATACAATAGGCAAAACACTATTGTCAGTGCTTCTCTACTATTGATAGGGTTTTCAATGGCTGATTGTCTTTTGGGAGTGGGTTGCCGGGTCCTTCTCCCAAGCCTACAGGACTATATATGTGCTAAAAGAACATATGTCAACATTGCTAGGCTAAGCACTCCTCACAATATTTGCAAATAACAGGAAAACAACAGTTGTAAAAATTAGAAAAATTAGAAGAAATATCAACATAGTAAAATTTCTTCACAAAAGTAAAAAATGAAAGTGAGTAAAAAAATGAAAGTACCACTAAAGTTTCTTAGCACCTCCTTTGTCAATCAAGCAAGGACAGCCAATTACTGATAATGAGTTAATTAAATTCTATTTGGTTGCAGTAACTAAACACTTGTACCTAGAAAAACTGACAAGACTCTTAGTCTTTCAGCAAAAATAATCGTTGCAAGAGTTAGGGACATGGGAGTAATGTAATAATCATAAAATAAGGCAAGTGACTGAATTTTTATTAAAAATAGATGAGTCAACAGATGAAAAGGCCCAGATTTTGTTTTGTTTGAGGAATAAATGGTGAGTTTAGAGTGGCTGAAAAACTAGCCTTTGTAAATAATCTTTCTGAAACAACTGTGGGCAAGAATATTTTCAGAGAAATTAAGACGGTGCTAATTCAATACATTGGATTCCTGACATGGTGTAGGGCAGACCGGGTGGGGACGGGACGCAAAGGGAACCGCGTTCTGTGCTCCTGCGGCTGGCTGGGGTTTGGACTTAAGGGCCACTCAGCCAGAACTTTCGGAACTCGTGCGGGCGGCTCTCCACCCCCAGGAAAGAGATGTGAAGTCCCTCCGTAGCCTTGGCTGATAAGAGTATTCAGGCTACAGCTTGTAACATCAAAAGAAGAAGCTGCAAAGACCAGACAGCCAAGTAAAAGGCCCACTTAAAGCAGTCCAGCAGGAAAATTTTGCTGAGAGGCTTAGTCAAAACCCAGCTCACGAACTCTGCAGGAATCAATATAGAAAAACTTGTATGGATCAGTTTGCAAAGGACGTGCAAGATTTGAAGAGCTGAAAAAAAATCAGTATTAAACTTGTTTCTTAAAACTATTTGAGTTGGAATTTGACAAATAAGAAAATGATGAGTGATGCAAGTGACATGTTGGCTGCGGCGCTGGAGCAGATGGATGGTATTATAGCAGGTCCTAAGGCCTTGCAATATTCTGTGGGCTTTTCGATTGCCAGTCTCCCACCTCTCCATTCATGGGAGGCTTGCGAGCTCTGCACCTTGTGGAAGACCTGCGTAGATTGTTAGAGATGATGGAAACAGACGAGAAAGAAGGCTTGAGATGCCAGATCCCAGATTCAACGGCAGAAATGCTGATTAAGTGGCTTCAGAGTCAAATGGCAAACGGACACCTACCTGGGAATGGAGATGTATATCAAGAAAGGCCGGCACCCTTAGAAAATGATAAAGAATCTCTCGTTCTTCAGGTTAGTGTGTTGACAGACCAAGTAGAAGCTCAGGGAGAGAAGATTTGAGATTTGGAGTTTTGTCTTGAAGAGCACAGAGAGAAGTTGAATGCCACAGAAGAAATGCTGCATCAAGAGCTTCTGAGTAGGACATCTTTAGAAACTCAGAAGCTGGATCTGATTGCGGAAATCTCTAACCTGAAGTTAAAACCGACAACTGTAGAGAAAGACAAATTGGATTATGAAGGTAGGTTCAGAGACACAGAGGGACTGATGCAGGAGATCAATGATTTGAGGTTAAAAGTCAGTGAAATGGACAGTGGAAGACTTCAGTACGAAAAAAAGCTTAAATCAACCGAAGATGAACTGACATCTTTAAAAGAACAACTAGAAGAGAAAGAATCAGAAGTGAAAAGGTTGCAAGAAAAATTGGTTTGCAAGATGAAAGAAGGGGTTGAAATTTTTGATAGAGATATTGAAGTGCAAAAAATGAAAAAGGCTGTGGAGTCTTTGATGGCAGTAAATGAAGAAAAGGATCAGAAAATAGAAGATCTCCGACAGTGCCTGAACAGGTACAAGAAAATGCAAGACACAGTGGTAGTGGCCCAAGGTAAAAAAGGCAAAGATGGCGAATATGAAGATCTGCTCAATTCCAGCTCCATCTCCACTTTGTTGGATTCACAGGGTTTTAGTGACTTAGAGAAAAGTTCATCATCTACTCCAGTAACGGGGTCTCCTAGTCATGACCCGTTCAACACAAGTGCTCCAGAAGAGGTCCATACCAGCATCTTGCAAGTTTCAGTCCCTTCGTTATTGCTAACATCTGTGGGTGTGGAAGCTTCTGAAAAATCAAAGCTGCCTCCTAAGCCAGAGACTTCATTTGAAGAGAATGATGGAAAAATAATCCTTGGTGCTGCTGGTAAAACCCAGCTGTGTGATAATCTTTCAACTATAAGTCTGCAAAAATCCAGCAGCCTGGGCAACCTGAAGAAAGAGATATCAGATGGGGAAAAGGAGTCTATTCAGAAGCCTGCAGAGGATAAGGCTCCAGTGGAAAGCAACACGTTGGCAACCCTCCCCCCCAAAGTTCCAGGACATGATGCTTCCATGGATGACAATCCCTTCAGCACTCGAAAAGCCAGATCTTCCTTTGGCTGGGTTGTTTTTTAAATTAAAAGCAACAAGAGGACAGCATGTGCACCAAATCTGGCTGAAACAGAAGTGGAGATAGCAGAGCAACTCAATTTGGCTGGTACATCTCGTCCAAAAGATTCACAGGGGACCAGTCCCTTCCAGCTGTCTCCACCATCTCCACCTTCCAAAAATAAATCCAGAGGTATCATGAGACTCTTTGGAAAACTTAGGAGAAGTCAGTCAACTACTTTCAATCCAGATGACATGTCTGAGCCTGAATTCAAAAGAGGAGGGACAAGAGCAACTGCAGGCCCCCAATTAGGTTGGTCTCGAGATTTGGGACAATCCAACAGTGACTTGGATATGCCATTTGCCAAATGAACCAAGGATCAAGTTTGCACTTGGCTTGCAGAACAAGGCTTGGGTTCCTACCTGAATTCTGGCAAGCACTGGATTGCACCTGGCCAAACACTTTTGCAAGCTTCTCAACAAGATCTAGAGAAGAAACTTGGAATCAAGCATTCACTTCATCAAAAGAAACTCCAATTGGGACTGCAATCCCTGGGATTGGAAGAAGAAACTTATCACAGAAAGCTGGATTTCAACTGGGTCACTAGATGGTTGGATGATATTGGCCTCCCCCAATATAAGACCCAATTTGACGAAGGCCGGGTAGATGGTCGAATGCTACATTACATGACTGTTGATGACTTACTGTCTTTGAAGGTTGTGAGTGTGCTGCACCACCTCAGTATCAAAAGGGCCATCCAGGTCCTGAGGATCAATAACTTTGAACCAAACTGCCTACAGAGGCTGCCATCTGACTAGAATAGCATCACCCCATCCGAAGTTCAGCAGTGGACCAATCATCAAGTGATGGAGTGGCTGCGCTCTGTGGATTTAGCAGAATATGCTCGCAATCTCAGAGGCAGTGGTGTCCATGGTGGGCTCATGGTTCTAGAACCTCGTTTTAATGTAGAAACAATGGCTCAGTTATTGAACATCCCACCAAATAAGACCTTATTGCGAAGACATTTGGCCACTCATTTTAACCTTCTGATTGGTGCTGAGGCCCAGCACCAGAAGTGGGATGCCATGGAGTTACCAGATTATGTGCTTTTAACAGCTACGGCCAAAGTAAAGCCAAAGAAACTTACCTTTAGCAATTTTAGGAATCTGAGAAAGAAGAAACAGGAAGATGGGGAAGAATGCATTTGTCCAATTGAATTAGGACAGGCATCAGGAAGTGCCTCTAAGAAAGGATTTAAACCTGGTTTGGATGTACGCCTTTATGATGAAGATGATTTGGATCAAGTAGAGCAGACTGAAGATCAGAAGAGACTGTAAGACAGATAGGTGCATTCTCTGAGGGCATCAACAATCTCACACACATGTTAAAGGCAGATGATATGTTTAAAGATTTTGCTGCCCGGTCCCCCAGTGCCAGCATCACAGATGAGGACTCGAATGTTTGACCACAGCCCCGGGATGAGCACGAAGAGCCCTTAAGTCTTTTTCTGCTTAATTTTTCAATTACAATGTGTACCACAAGCAACAGGTGGTGGTGGATGCTTATTGTTCCAAAGTAGGAAAGTAGGGGGAAAGTCCCTAAGATTGCCACAAAAAATGAGACACTGGTGAATGAGAGTGTAATTGCTTTTCCTCTATTTAATGTAAAAATCTGTGATATATTATATTTAAAGCGTTGCATTTAAGATGAGTATTTTACCATAGTGTTCCCATTCACATCCCCAGTATGTAGGCTTTGGGGAGCAGTGACCTGTATGTGAATGACTTTGTCACATCGGTGTTTACTGCAGCCACCTAAACAGCACATCCTGTGCCCTCAAAATCAGTATGTGGAATTTTGTGAAGCATTCATTGTGCCCACTAAATACCAGCCACACCTCTACTTGCCCCTCAGTTGCTCTCATTGTTATGTATTTTTCTAAATGTATGTATATATACAGTACATAGAACATAGAACTTTTATTTTGTGACAAAGAAGATGATGAAAAGATCATATTAAAAACAAATACAAGAAACCAGTGACCTAAATTTTCCTATACCAGTTGGTTCCTGAAGAGATCAGAATGGCCTTTCTTTCTCCACAGCTGATTTTAACAGTGTTGGTCATTCAGGCTAAATAAATAGACATGAAATATAACTCTTTAATACCACAAAATTGTTGAGCAGTTTAAGAATTTCAGCCTTGGTCTTGGATCCATTAACCTTATAAGGAAGTATATTAATGGATATTAATATACTATTAACTTGAATGCATTCAGAAGCATTTTCACTGTCCTAAAAATTTTTTTTTGAAGAAATAATTTCTGAAGAAACCAAAACCAAAACAAAATCTTTTACAGTATTAAGTTTCTTATTTTCTTCTTTGCTAAATACATCATTGGGGGCTGGGTTTTAGCTCAGTTGATAGAGTGCTGTGCTGCAGTCTCTGAGGTCCCGAGTTCAATTCCCAGCACCGCAAGAAATGGGAGAAGGACCTGGCAATCCACTCCCAAGGCAATCCTGTAACAGTCAGCCATTGAAAACCCTATGAGGGTCACTATGAGTTGGCTACCGACTCGATGGCACCTAACAACAACAACAACAATTCAGTACAATCTAAAATGGAATCTACTATAATGTGTTATAACTGATGATGGTAAAAATATGTGTGAAGCAGAAAAAGACTCAGACAAATTTACACAGCTTATGAAAATCTAATCTAAGGTGTTAAAGCCTCTTTCTTTCTTTCTTTCTTTCTTTCTTTCTGTGTTTGTTTTTGTTTGTTTGTTTTTTGCTGTACTGGGGATTGAACCCAGGGCCTCACACTTGCATGCTTTGTAAGTGCTGTACTACTGAACTGCACCTCCAGCCCATGTTTTTACTTTTTATTCTGAGACAGGGTCTTGCTAAATTACACACACTGCCTCTAGTCTCGATCTTGCGATCCACTTGCTTCTGCCTCCAGAGTTGCTGCGATTACAGGCATGGGCCACTGCGCCCAGCTTTATTCCTGTTAATTTTTTAAAAAGCTTTATTGAAATATCGAGCCAAACATAATTAATTCATTATCAGTAAATGACTTTCCTTGCTTGACTAACAGATGAGCTGCTAAGAAATTTATTTTGGTGGCACCTTCATTTTTTCCTCATTTCATTTTTTACTTTTGTGAAGGAATTTTACTCTGTTGAAATACAAGGTATTTCTTTTAATTTTTCTAATTTTTGCAACTCTACTTTCCTCTTAGTTGCAGATGTTGTGATGAGTGCTTAGTCTGTTAATGTTGACATATGTCATGCAGTTCACCCACTTCAAGTGTACAGTTCAGTGTTTTTCTTGGCCAGAGGTGTAGCTCAATGATAGAATGTTTGTCCAGCATGAGTGATGCTGCTGGGTTCAATCTTCATGAAAAGAAATGAAAAAGTTAAGATCATCTTGATAATTTCTGAGATTATGCATTACTGAGCCAATAATATCAATCATAAACTTCATTCACGATTGCAGACTTGAGCACCATCATTTCCATGAGTTTTTCATAAATAGAAGTTGAAAGGCTGGAGGTGTAGCTCAGTGGTAGAGCACACTCTTACTTAGCATGTGCAAAGCCCTGGACTCACCCTCTGCGACTTCCTCTGCAAAAATGTTGAATAGAAATAGAAGAATTTTATGACTCACTCTACTAAACAGCTTTTCAGTGGCTTAGGAGTGACAATACTTTACTGCAAATATTTAAGCTCAGGTCCCAGACTGAAGTTTCTCTAAGTCAGAAGACTTGATAATGTTTCTTAAATAAATGTGTTAAGAAATTACAAAACAAGGCCAGACACAGTGGTATATGCTTGCACTCCTGGTATTTGGGAGACTAACACAAGAGAGTAGCAAGTTCAAGGCCAATCTGGGCTACCTAGGGAGACCCTGTCTCAGAATAACAGCAGTAATGAAAAACAAACAAAACCCAAGAAGTTATAAGACACAATTACATGACAAAACTAGCACTTACATGCAAAACTTATACTGAGGTAGTCATTTCAATAGCAATTTGTGACTTATAAATAATATCAGATTGCTTTATATACTTCTATGGTCAAAAGTTAAAACAAGAAGTGAAATGTTCCTCTTCACTCTAGTTTTTATTGGATGTATTTTTCAAGTTCAAATTATATTTCAAATACTATCTCTCAAAGCTGCTCGTGGTAGCACATGCCTGCAATCCCAGCACTCAGGAGGCAGAGGCATGAAGATTGACATTAGTTCCAGGGCAGCATAGGCTACACAGTGAGACCCTGTCTCGAAAAAACCAAAACAACAACAAAAGAAACTTTCTCTCAGACCTCAAAGTAAATGCAAAGGAAATGTAAGGATTTCACCTAACCTTGAATTGGAAGTGCCAGTAATAATTAGCCACACACTGAATGGTAACAATATCAGGAGAAGAATTTAAAAGAATTCTGTAAGAGTGTTCTAAGAGAAAAAATATGCTGTATTAAAATTATATGTTCAAGTTGGCAGCTAAAAGTTTTTTAGTCATGGTTCCACAATATTTCAAATATACTAAAAGCCATTCAGTGCATACTTTTAAAAGATTAAACTGGGAAGTTTTACACTATGTGAATTTCACCTCAATCAAGAAAATTATAAACTCTTGGATTAAGATCAACATATAGCCCCCTCCAGAAACAATTTACCATTGAAAGCCCTATGCATAGCAGAGATTGTTGTTGTTGTCGTTGTTGTTAGGTGCTGTCGAGTCGGTATCCGACTCATAGCGACCCTCATAGGGTTTTCAATGGCTGAGTGCTTCGGGATTGTCTTGGGAGTGGATTGCCAGGCCCTTCTCCCATTTTTGCAGTGCTGGGAATTGACTCAGGGCCTCAGAGACTGCAGCACAGCGCTCTACCCACTGAGCTAAATCCCAGCCCCTATAGCAGAGAAGCACTGTCAAATATAGTGCCAGAAAATGAGCTCCCCTCTCCCACCACACACTCCTAATGGAAGACATTCAAGAAATGACTGGAGAAGAGTTGTCTCCTCAAAGTAGTTGTTGTTGTTAGGTGCCCTCGAGTCGGTATCTAACTCATAGCGACCTTCATAGGGTTTTCAATGGCTGACTGTTTTGGGACTGCCTTGGGAGTGGATTGCCAGGTCCTTCTCCTCAAAGTAGAGTCAACCTTAATGATGGGAATGGAGTAAAGCCCCTGGGACCTCTCCTTTTGCTGATGTGGTACAACTCAAAATGAAAAGAAATATAATGATTACAACAGTGGGCTCAGACATAAAAAGATCATGTGCATGGCATAGTGTTGGGTAGCATCACTATGAGTGGAATCCAACTCAGCATCACCTAACAACAATGAATAACAATACCAGTTCCTATCAGTGTGAACAATATCTTAAAGAGGAAATGTACATATCTATAAAAAGTATAAGTACAGATACATAGATAATAATTTGATAAGCAAAATTTTACTTTCTGCTCGACAGTCTACATAGTTCGTCATTCTAAGCTCAGTTTTTTTCTATAGTTGAAGTTTTATTACTTATAATTGTTTTTTTCATGAAAAATTAATATTTACAAATATAAGGATATTAAGATATAATGTGCTACGTTGTCTGTACATAACAAAAGTTAAATTTTATTATTTCAACCCCAGTAGTATAATTATTCAGTTTGCAACAAGGAAGATCTTCCATCCAAGACTTCAGGGTTTTCTGTAAAAAATTTTTTTAAATAGGCAAACCAAAAAAAACTTCTAAGCAATTCTTACTGATCTCTCTGGAATATTTTGGTTCTTTGGTCCTGTGAAGTCTCCTATTGTTAACATCTTTTTCCTAAAAATATACAACTTCAGTCTTCTGTGATATTGTTTATATAAATTTATCATTTTTCTACTTTGCTTTTTTTAGACTCCTCATAGCTGTTTGGCAAGAAAAAAATTATAAAGATGGAAAAAAATTATACTATTTGATTTTGTAAGTCAACTCACTGTATATTACAATATGAACATCTTTGTAATGATAATGAAATTGAAAGATTTTTGAATGAAACTAAAAGGTGTACTACATTGGTCAATGGGAGAAAGAACAATAGGAAGCATTTAGTAAAAGTAGTTTACCTGAGTGGGTAGTGCCATTATGAAACAGACTTGTGAATATATTATGTATCCATTTTTGTTTTGTTTTTAAGGAAGAACATTAACTTTTGGGCTACATCCAGAATAGCATCATCTACATGGGCATTCCCTCCTCCTACAATTTCAGAAAACTCCTGATAACGAGTTAAGAAAATGCAGAAGATCTTGCAGACAGATGACATTAGCAATATCCAAGCTCTTAGAAAAGGAAAGAGGAAAAGGACAGAGACAATGGACTCAGAAAATGCAAATAGTGACATGGATAAAGGACAGGTTGGTTTTCTATTACTTTGATTCAATTTTACTATCTAGCTCAACCATAATTCCATAATTCCCCTCATTTATTAGTACATTTCTCTCTCCTTTTAATTCTTTATTCAACCAAGGGAATATAGTTTCATGTCCTGTTTTTAATGTTGAACAGGTTGAGTTAGAAACCTACATAATAGACAATTTGCCTGCTTCTGTTTAACTATGGTTACATATGTCATTATTCAAACTTTGCTTGATATAGGAGTAATTAAAGATCAGCAAACTGTCAGAAAATATTTTCCCCAAAAATATCGAAGAAATGGCTATTTTTAAAGGCTATTTGCTTTTCATTTTAGATTCCAATTCATGGCCCATCTTCATTCATTCAGTTCCCCTCCTATACTTTGGACATCCATTCACTGTGTTTATTCTGTATTTTTTAATCTATATGCCTTTATAATGCATGTATTTGTGTATATCTTGGTAATACATGTACCATTTTATGTTCATATATTCTTATTTAATTCTTTCATACTACATTCGTATGGTTTAAAATATTTTTAAGGGTAAATAAGAGTCTCCCTTACATTCTTATTTCCTATTTACCCTATTTAACCCCCCCCCACACACACACACTACAGGTAACCACATTTATTTCTTTCTTATTTATCCTTCCTGTGTTTCATTGTTCAAAAAAATATGAAAATGTAGTTGCAGCCCCCTTTTGGAACAAAAAGTAACTTACCATATATACTGCTTTGTACTTACTTTTTTACTTAATATATTTTGAAGATCTTTCTATTAATAGCTTTTTTACAGCTTCATATTCTACTGTTTACATGCAGCATACTTTATTAACTAATCCCCTCTGATGGATTAGGTTGTTTTCAGTATTTTTCTTATTATAAACCACATTGCACTGTACAACCCTATGTATATATCATATTGGTAGTACATTGCTATGATATAAACCTTAATTTGTTTCTGTTTTTTCATTCAGCATTGTTTTTTCTAACTTTTTTTTGTAAGATTTCAGGTATATGACATGTTATGGGATGTTGTTGTTGTTGTTGTTAGATGCCATCAAGTCAGGTCAGACTCATAGTGACACTACTTACAACAGAATGAAACACACTATCTGACACTGTGCCATGCCCTGCACTATGTCAGTGCTTTTCTGTTATTCATAGGGTTTGTGATGGCATTTTATGGGATATACATAAATAATAAATAGATTACTATAGTGAAACAAATAAACATTAACTTTAGTTTATGTAGTTATCCAGCTTTTCTTTTTTTTTTTTTTTTTTCTTTTTTGGTTTTTTAAGGACAGAGTGGCTAAAATCCACTCATTTAGTGTGAATGCTAAATTATGGTATAATTTGTTACAGTCCTTGGGCTGTATATTAGATCTGTATTAAATACACAGGAAGATGATTTATGGCTTATAAATTACACATTTACTTCTAGTTCATTTGACTAGATATTGCAAGATTGCTTTTCAGAATGTTCACCTCAGTCTACATGCCCTGGAGCAATGCACAGGGGTTGCTATGTTTATTCTTCCCTACATTAATATCCACCTGCAGCCGCACCACTATGGCATCAGATCTCAGAAGCTAAGCAGAGTCAGGCCTGGTTAGTACTTGGATGGGAGACGTCCTGGGAACAGCAGGTGCTATCGGCTTGGGAGAAGAACCTGGCAATCCACTTCCAAGGAGCAATCACCCATAGAAAACTCTATGAATAGCAGAGAAACACTAACAATAGTGTTTCCCCTGTTGTCTGCAAGGGCGCTATGAGTCGGACACCAACTCAAGAGCACCTAACAACAACACATTAATATCCATATTTCTAATTTTTGTCAAATTAATAGGTGAAAATATCTCATAATTTTCTGGTGAAGGTTTAAGGTTATCAGAATTTGCTTGAGGGTTAAAATAATTGCATGGTCTTGTAGGCTAGTATTGTGATTTTTTGTGTGTGATTTGTATTCTTCAAAAACTTAATAGCTTTCCAAACTACATATCTATATTTGTTTCCACTGCAGTCCACTGCAGACAGAGCTCTCTTTTGGTCATAGAGTTTAGGCCTAGAAAACTTTCTTCTTTTATTGTAGCATCTATGCTCAGCCTCTTTTCTCTCCCATTTATAATAGTTACTTAAAGGCCATATGAAACAAACAAAAAAAAATGAAGGTAACACCTTGAACCTGAGGATTACCACTGGGCTGGATACCATTGTCTGGCAGAGATGATGTAAAGAGAACCTCCTGAGAAAGTTGAGGATACAGTCTTTCCTCCTGCTATCTAGATATAGAAGTAATTGTGGTTTTTTGTTTTTGTTTGTTTTTCAAACCTTGAAGATTTAACATTAGTGGATTCAGTTAATTTAGGTTGACTGCTGCACTCAGAGATTTCTATGTCCACTTGCAAACTAGCTAAAAATTACCCAAAGGTGCTGAAGCACACTAGAATTCTTTTTCCAGGGTTAATAAGCTTGTGGTCTGCCTTCTAAAGAATTCCAGGTGACAGTTTTTTAAAATATGTCACCAAGGTCTAACAAGAGTCAGTGGCTTTCCAGCATACTATATTGGTGCCATTTTTGCCTACCATCTGACCTCTAAGTATTTCATGTATATTTCAGGTTTTAGGTATTCCTACTTTGTGGTACCAAATTCTGGTGTTTTTTTTTTCTGATATATATCGCAAAGGCTAAAAAAAAAAATGTCTGGAGGTCGTCTGGCAGCTCCACAATGTTAAGGATCGCTCTTACTTTGTTATCTACCGTCCTTAATGCACAGCCTCTGTCTCTGAGTCTAACACGATTATTCCCACTCTCCTTTCTTGACTTCATCTCAGAAAAAGAATCAGCCAGGAGAAGACATGCCATTCTGTGAAAATTATGAACCACTGGTAGTACACACACATATGCTTACATGGGAACTGAGTCAGTTAGTTATGCTGACTTGCATGGGAGTCTCAGAAGTCAAGTGTTAGCTGAGAGCTTCCTGCCCATCTAAACATGGAAGAAATGGAGAACTGATCTTTAACTATTTGTTTCCTTCCTTCTGTTGATGCTTACAAATGGATTAGCTTTTGCCTGATTTCTTTTCTTTCTTGCAAGACCTTGCTAGAACTTGCTAACAAGAGTAAGAACATATATTCTAATTTTTTCCAATTATTGTGCGTAAAATTATGGTCTCAATTTGTTGCTGCTGTTGTTAGGTGCCGTCAAGTCAGTGACCAACTCACAGTGACCCTATGTACAACAGGTGAAACAGTATTGTCAGTGCTCCTTTGCTATTCATAGGGTTTTCAATGGCTGATTGTTTTTTGGGAGTGGGTTCCCGGGTCCTTCTCCCAAGCCTACAGCACCTGGTATTCCCAGGCAGTCTCCCATCCAGACCTGACTCTGCTTACCTTCAGAGATCTGACAGGATCAACCACCAAAGTGGTACGACTGCAGACTGCCCAGGTTGTCCTCGAACTCACCATCCTCCTGCTTCATCATTCATAGCTCATTGATTACCTCCTTGCACCACCACGACTGACATGGTCTCAATAGGAATTGCTTAGTTTTTAAAATATCTTTCTTTTATATTTAATCAATTATATCACATTTCCCCTTGGATTTATATATCTAATAAAAGTAGCTTAGCTCTTTGCCCACTTATGATAGTAGTAATTTTCATTACTACTATATATACACACAAATACATATACACAACAATGAAATAGATCAAATGTTTATACTCATAAATATATTTATTTATTTATAAAATAAGAGCCCAGCACAATGGTGCATGCCTGTTATCCCAGCAACTTGGGAGGTAGAGGCTGGAGGATTGTGAGTTTGAGGCCCGTCTCAAGATTAAAAATCTTAAAGGAAATTACTGGGGTGCAGCTCAGTGGTAGAGCACTTGTAAAGTGTGCACAAGGCCCTGTATTCAACCCCTGCATACTGTAAAAAATATTTATAAAATAAGAATTAAATGTACAAACCTCAAATTATACAAAAAGGTAATCACATTTTCAATAACTGATCTCATCTGAACTTTAATTTTCCATTCTTGCTTGATAAGACAAAAAAAGAAGCACTAAACTTGTCCCAACCCCCTCCCAAAAATAGCCTGCAGCTGTAGCCCTGTGGAATCCGATCCCGTCAGATCTCGGAAGCTAAGCAGGGTGGGGCCTGGTTAGTACCTGGATGGGAGACCGCCTGGGAACACCAGAAGCTGTAGGCTTGGGAGAAGGACCTGGCAACCCCCTCCCAAAAATCAATCTGCCATTGAAAACCCTAGGAACAGCAGAGAAGCACTGACAATAGTGTTTCCCCTGTTGTACAGAGGGTCGCTATGAGTCGGATACTCGACGGCACCTAACAACAACAACAAACTTGTCCAGTCACAATGACTTACAGTTTGTGTTCTATTTAGCACAGTCTCTGAGTTATTATTTCAGCCACTTTGAGATTTAAACTTCAACCAATCCTAGATTCTTATCCTATTCTACTTCCTTCTTTTCTTTTCTCTCTTTCTTTCTCTTTCTTTCTTTCTTTCTTTCTTTCTTTCTTTCTTTCTTTCTTTCTCTTTCTTTCTTTCTTTTTATAGTAATCCAAGTTTTCAGAAGTCTTACACATCAGCTCAGCATCCAGGGAGAGAGACCTGTACTCTCTTGAGGTTCCTAGTTCCCTACCTGATTCCTAGGTGTCCATTAATGTTACTATTGAGTCAATCCTTCCAAGTCCCTTGGGGATCCTATTAGGATCTGCTGCTGAGTTTCATTGGACCCACTTTCATCTTCCTTAAAATTCTGGCACCCCATGGCATCTCCATCTATATACCAAACTGCTTCTGTTTTGTTAGTTTCCCCAGCCCTTACCTATCTTCTGATCAGGACACAAGAACTCTGGATTTTCTAGCTGCTTTGCATAAGCTCTGGCGAATCTGGATGCTGTCTCTACCCCATTTGTCTGATCATCACTTAGGTAATTTCTGATCTATGGGCTCAAAGAGTCTCCATGTTGCCCTGGTGTTATGCTAGATATGGGGCTACTTTAGGGAGCTTAGACTGCATGAATAAGCAAGGAGCTAGCCTGGTGCTCTAGGATTGCCCCCTCCATCTAGATGTCATATACTCCCATTCCTGAGATCCAGCTCCCTTCCTCCTAAAGGGTCTGAGCAAGAAGAACACAGTCATTTGTTTCTGATTTCTTGAAATTCCAGTTCTTTATTCCCCAGGCTCCTCCTCCAAACACCAGAATGTTTTCTCACTTCCTGATCAGCAGGAGCTTTCTTTATGTCATAACCTTTACCTCTCCTACTCTCAGGTTTACTTTTTAAAACTTTAAGCAGCTATGTTTTGATCTTTAGTAATTCCACTCAGTACTCCATCTTTCCAGGTTTCAATGTACATATGTGGTATGATCAAAAATATGGTGAATGTTTAAATAAAAATTTATCACAGTAAAAGACACATTGCCATTTACGTTCCTCAAAATAGGCCATCTGGTTTCAAACACACTTACCCCATCATTCTTGTCACTTGCTGAAGTAGTTCTGGAAGTCCTCTTTCATGAACGTCTTTAGTTTCATAGTCCATCATGGCAATGGTCCATGTCACATATGACTTCTGGTATGCTAATTTCTGTCAAATAATAACATTACAGTGCATTCCCATTTACATTATTCACTGGATCTGGTGCCGTGCAACTTTTGGCTCTTTCTCAAAGTCAGAATGACCATGAAAGGTAAATGTTTGAATTCATTCAGGACATCAAAGCAGCCACAACAGCATTAAGAGGACTTCCAGAACTGTTTCAGAAACTGAAAGAATGATGGAATACATGTGTGTGAAGCCAGGGAGAGTATTTTGAGGGAGATTAATGACAATGTATCTTTTACTATAATAAATATTTTTTAATTTAAACATTCACTGTATCCTTTGATCACCCTTGTGTGTATATATGTGTATACATATGCAGACCCACTTAGTAATTTGAGAATTGTTTTTCAATCTCAACAAAAAACATTATATACAGAGGGTGCCAAAAAATGTATACATGTCTTGGAATGAAAACTTTGCATTTTGCTGTTTAAGAATGTATGATGGTGTTAGTATTTGTTTGATTAATGCCACCTTTTGAGCTAAGATCATACTACATATTGCTATCCCAATTCAAACCACCTTCGTCCATGTATCTATTTTTGTTATCTATATTCTAATTTTTGGTCATGCTGTTTATCCTTTTATCAGCACCATACTATTTAATCACTCTAGATATTTAATAAGCCCTTGTGGATATTCTTGACCTTTTGGTCTTTCTCATACATTTTAGAACCAATTTATTAAATTGATTTTTTAAAATTCTTATTGGAGTTGTATTAACTCTATTGCTCAATTTGGGGCTACTTAGTATTTTTTAAATTGTAGCTTTGTATTTCCAAACATGATAACTTTCTACATTAGTTGAGATCATCACTTAGTAAATGTTATCTACTTTTTTCATAAAGATCTAGCACATCTTTTGTTATACATTAATACATATGTTCTTGAAACAAGATTTAATCATAAATACAAAATATTTATGCTCTAAGGATTGGAAACTGTCAAGAGGTGATATAAAAATGTATTTCCTGGAATTTCTTTTTTTTACTTATGGTGCTGGGGAATCAAACAAGACCTTGAGCATGCTAGGCAAGTGCTCTACCACTGAGCTACATTTTCATCCCTTATTTCTTGGAGTTTTTTTTTTAAACATTTTGTGGAAGTATAATATATATACAAAAGCATGCACATATCAAAAATGTATAGTTTATTGAATTATCACAAACTGAATACATCCATATCAAAAATTAGAACGTCACCAGGACCCAAAAGATCCCCTTATATCCCTTCTTAAACTACTACCCAACACTTATCCTCACTAATAATTTCTATCCTAACTTAATAAATGGTTTTCTTTTGAATACTATGTTTCTGTGGGTAGCTGTTATATGGAAGCAATAACTTTTGTATACCTGCCATCTTGTTAGGTTTTCATATTTCATTAAATAGTTTTTTGTGTAGGTATTCACATATAAAGGAAGTAGAGTTCAGATTATGAAGTATTTGTCTTAAGCCAGACTGCATCCCAGAGGAGCCCAGATTTGAATGGCAGCCTTGCTGATTCTGTGTTATTCTAGCATTCTACTTTATATTTTTAACCAAAGTTAAGCATAAAAAGCTTGATTTCTATCTTGCAAGAGGCATATGTGCATGAAATTTTGTTCTTGTGTTATTGTGAGCTCCTCCTGATGGTGGAGGATAACACTAGGGCTACATTAGTAGCAGGAAGTGCTTGTGAAAACAGGAATTTGTAGGTTTGAAGTTCCTTTGGCATATAGAATGTAGGATAAAACATTAAAGGCTCTGTGAAGCTTCTTTTTTGTGCCTGTCTTGTA
Source organism: Pedetes capensis (assembly GCA_007922755.1). NCBI lineage: Eukaryota > Metazoa > Chordata > Mammalia > Rodentia > Pedetidae > Pedetes > Pedetes capensis. The sequence continues at coordinate 34,953 of VMDO01005478.1, read as the reverse complement.
TTTTAGAGAGATCCATATTCGGGAAATGCCTTTTTGCCTGGTGAGACCTCCAGTGAAGATGAAGCCCCTTTAGCAGAATTGTCCAAGGAGGAATTGTGCGCCAAGATAAAAAGCCTGAAAGAAAAACTAATAAATACACGGAAAGAAAACAGCCGGCTTCGACAGTCTTTGGTCATGTTACAAGGTAAACTTTGAAAAAATTGTCATTTTAGGTGAAAGGGAAAATATATGATCAGTGAAAAGTATTACAAGTCAGCTGTCAGGAATTAAAAAGAAAATCCAGGCTCTATCCTCTGGCACACACTTGTAATTCCAGTGACTCTGGAGGCTGAGGCAGAAGCATCACAAATTCCAGGGCAGAGACTGCTTGTGCAACATAGCAAGACCCTGCCTCAAAATAAAAAAAGAAAGAGAAAGAAAAAGAAAGAAAGAAAGAAAGAAAGAAAGAAAGAAAGAAGAAAGAAAGGAAAAAAGAAAGAAAGAAAGAGAGTTGAGTTCAAAAATCAGATTTTATGAAAATCACAAGACTATGAATTTTAAATATAGAACTACTTCATGGAAGCATCTAGGTATTGCTTAAAAATTTTTAGATTTTCCTATAAAGCACCAAATATTGTATTCATTTAATAATGTTCACTAGATATTCATTGAGCATTTGATTCAGGCCACACACATGCTTTGCCCTAGCAAGAAAAGATTAATAAGATGGACCAAATATGTTAAAGTACTCATGAAATGCTTGTTATTCTCTGTTAGAGAAAGCTCTAGAAAACTGGACTTGTGATCCATTGTGGAACCACTGCATTTAATGATTCCACAGTTAACATTTTGATTTTTATATTGGGAACAGTAACATGGGAAAATAAATGCATTCTTATGAGAAAGACCCACCTAAGCAAATTAAAACCCCCTTGGCTTAATGCATCTTTGTAGGAGTCTATGTTGTGCTTGAATGTTCATTTTTCAAAAATGATGGCTTCCATTTGTAGTTAAGCACTATGCACTATTTTATACAGCTGAATATCTAACAATTATATCCTATGTTGGGTAGCACTGTGAGATAAAACTGTAAATTCACAGAACATTTGCTGCTGTGTATAGAATAGTACAAATAGCACAAGAAAGAAAGAGGAAGAGATGCCAGAAAGGTGGGATAGTCATCCAGATTAACCTGGTAGCAGCCTACTCTAAGAAAATAGCTACAGAAATAGAAGACATTTTCATAATATGTTTAGAGGCAGAAATGATAGGAGACAGTAAATAATTGATCACATGTTTTCCTTAAAGTATTTGTAAATTTAAGACTTCATAGTTTCAAGTAGAAATAACTATATGTGAATGGAAATATGTTTATTCCCATTAACAAGACATTACTTCTTTATTTCTTCACTTTTACTATTGTATATTTATAACTGATGTTTTCTCTTGGTGAAGTTTTCTGCTTTTTAAAGAGCATACAGTGTAATTCCCATTTTTATATGATCTGTCCCAGAACTTAGGATGTGATGAAAAGCTAGTATATAAAGTCAGAATGAACTGCTGGTTAGAAGCACTGGTTCTGGACTTACACACCGTGGTTTGAGTCTCAACCCTTCTTACTAGTTTTACAACTTTGGTCATATCATTTATTTGTGCCTTCATGTCTAGCTTCAATTTCCTCATCTACAAGAAAATGACAGTATGTTATTTCCTTCTTGCTATGAGAATTGAACGAAATAATTAGAACTGCTTTACCCAGAACCTGGCACAAAAGGGGGACTCAGTAATGGTAATTATTATTGTGATTATCTATGGTTTTATTGACAGCAGGACCCAAAAAAGAAAATTATAAACAGATTCTTGTTATAGAAGAGAAAATTCTAGGTAATGAGTACTGAATCTGGTTCAATAACATATGAAAGAATCACTTACTACAACCAATTTCCTCTCTCTCCCACATTCCTGGATTATCATTTCTTTTTCTCCTCTCTACCAACTCCCAGCACCTCCTTCCTTGTTCTCACTTTCAATTTCTGACTGAGCTTTGTACTTCCTTGAGAACTTCGAAGAGATTGTCATCCATATTTCATTAGAAATATAAAGAGATTGTCATCTCCAGGCACCTGTGCTCACATGCATTTTTTTCTGACTCTCCTCTATCTAAAATTTAACTTCTCTTCTCCCATTGTTTATTATCCTCCTCCCCTGCTTTCCTTCACCCTTTGTACTTTTTTGTAAGTCCATGTAATAGATTATATATTTAATATTGTCTGGCTTTCACATTATTCGTGAATCACCTGTCCTTGAGTGTAGCCAAAGATAGTCTCTCCACCAGTCACAAGACCCCATTACTTTTGGCCTAGTCAAGGACATTGCTCAAAAGTTCTGCCCCTCCCTCCTGCCAGAGCAAGTTTTCCTTCTCAAATGGATCATTCCCATTAGTATTGAACATACTAGCATTTCTCCTATGTTAAAAAAAAAAATCTCTTTCAGTCCATTTGCTTCTCACCTTCTGACCTATTCTTTTCTTTACAGAAAACATCAGTCTTACCTGGTGTCCTCTCTCTCTGTTTGTCACTTTTTCTGTCTCAAATTTCCCTTTTTCATTAGGACAACAGTCATATTGTTTTAGGACCTGCACTAATGACTTCATTACAACTTGATTATATCTATAATAACCCTGTCTCCACATAAAGTCATAATGTGAGGTACTGCATTTAAGACTCAAAGTTATCTTTTTTTGGTGGGGGGGAGAACACAGCTGTTCACCTCATGGCATCCAGAGAGCAGAGAGAGCAATAGGAAGGTGCTAGGGACAAGATACACCCTTCAAAGACACACCCCCACTGACCTACTGGCTCCAACTAGGCGCCAACTCCTAATAGCCTAGTCAGTATGAACTCATCAGTGTTTTTATCTATTCATAAGCTTAATGATGCCATGATCCAATCACTTCTCAATTGCACCACCAGTGGGGAACCAAGCCCTTCACACAGAAGCCTCCTTGGGGAACACTTTATATAAAACAATGACAAGATTGTGCATGAAATTTGAAATTTCTACTGCTCTTAACTCACCAATTAAGAGACAAAGACTGGCTAAGTTGATGAAAAAACATAAACCCTCAATATGTGCCATCCAAGAGACTCATCTAACCCACAAAGACTGTAATAGATTGAGAATTAAGGGCTGAAAAATAATATACCAAGCAGGGGGAAACAAAAAAAAAAAAAGCAGGTGTTGCAACAGTACTATCTGATAGGTTAACTTTCAATCCAAAACTAATTAGAAGAGACAAAGAAGGACACTACATATTACTAAAAGGAACAATTAACTAACACTACTACATATATACTCTCCAAATACTGGAGCACCTAGCTTTATAAGACAAACTTTATGGGGATTAAAGCACTATATCAGAGTAGACACAATAATTATGGGAGACTTCAATACTTTCTCCAAGAGACAGGTCATCAAAACAGTAAATCAACAGAGAAACGATGAGCCTAATCTGCACCTTAAACCAATTGGAATAGATATATACAGAATATTCCATCCATATGATGAGGAATACACATTCTACTCAGCTCCACATGGAACATTTTCCAAGATAGATCACATGTTAGTTCATAAGAATTCCCTCAATAAGTACAAAAAAGTAAAAAATTTCCCCTGTACCTTATCAGACCACAATGGAATAAAATTGGAATTCAAAAGCAAGAATAATACCAGAAACTTTACAAACTCATGGAGACTAAAATAATATACTGCTGAATGACCAATGGGTTGTTGAAGAAATCAAAACAGAAATTTAAAAATTCCTGTGATCAAATGATGATGAAAACATATCCTACCAAAACATATGGGATATAGCAAAGGCAGTTCTAAGAAGTTTATAGCATTAAACGCCTTCATCAATAAGGTAGAGAAGAGCAAAATAAATGACTTAATGACATATCTCAAGATGCTAGAAAGCCAACAACAAATCAATCCTATAAGGAGCATTCAGAAAGAAATTACCAAAATAAAGGCAGAAGTATCTCAATTAGAATCTGAAAAGATAATTCAAACAATTAATGAGACTAAGAGCTGGTTCTTTGAAAAGATTAATAAAATAGACACTCCCGTGGCCAATCTTATGAAAAAGAAAAAGGAAAAAGCCAACATAGTAAAAATTAGAAATGAAAAAGGGATCATAACCACTGGCTACAATGAAATACAGAAAATCACCGTGGAATACTTTGAGAAATTGTATTCTCAAAAAATATGAAAATACAAAAGAAATGGATAAATTTATTAACACATTTGACTTACCAAAACTAATCCCAGAGGACCTAAGTGACCTAAACAAAGCCATTACATATGCTGAAATAGAAAAGGTAATAAAAAGTCTCCCAAAAAAGAAGAGCCCATGACCTGATATGTTCACAGCAGAAATTTTACCAAACTTTCAAAGAAGATTTAATACCTGTCTTCCTCAAATCATTTCAAAGAGTAGAAAAGAAAGGAATACTCCCAAACTCATTCTACAAAGGTACCATCACCCTGATACCTACACCAGGAAAGGATACCTCTTAGAGAATTATAGGGCTGGGATTTAGCTCAGTTGGTAGAGCACTGCACTGCAGTCTCTGAGGTCCCGAGTTCAATTCCCAGCACCGTAAAAATGGGAGAAGGACCCGGCAATCCACTCCCAAGGCAATCCCAAAACAATCAGCCATTGAAAACCCTATGAGGGTCGCTATGAGTCGGATACCGACTAGATGGCACCTAACAACAACAACAACAAGAGAATTATAGACCCATTTCCCTTATGAACATAGATGCAAAAATTCTTAACAAAATCCTGGCAAACCAAATTAAGCAACATATTAAAAAGATTGTTCACAATGACCAAGTGGGATTTATTCCACAGATGCAAGGCTGCTTCAACATATGAAAATCAATTAATGTAATTCAGCATATCAGGAGACTTGCAAATAAGATCACATGATCATCTCAAATGATGCTGAAAAGGCCTTTGACAAAGTACAACACCTTTTCATGATTAAAAACCTGGAGAAGATAGGCATAACAAGCAAATACCTTAACATCATAAAGGCCATCTATGACATACCTATGTTGTTGTTGTTGTTAGGTGCCGTCGAGTTGAATCTGACTCATAGCGACCCTCATAGGGTTTTCAATGTCTGACTGTTTTGGGATTGCCTTGGGAGTGGGTTGCCATGTCCTTATCCCATGACAGACCTATAACCAACATTATATTAAATGGAGAAAAATTGAAACCATGTTCTCTAAGATCTGGAACAAGACAAGGATATCCACTCTCTCCTATTCTATGTATCATTATGATTGAAGTCCTCGTTAGGGCAATCAGACTAGAGGAAGAAATCAAAGGGATACAGATAGGCAATGAATAGGTCAAATTATCCTTATTTGTGGATGACATGACACTTTACCTAAAAGACCCCAAAATCTCTTCTAGAAAACTTTTCGACCTAATTAACTCCTTTAGCAAAGTGGCAGGATACAAAATTAACACTCAAAAATCAGTAGTCTTCCTTTACACCAACTGTGAGCAGGAAGAGAAGGAAATTAAAGCTACAATCACTTTCACGATAGCCCACCAGAAAATTGAAAACCTTGGAATCAATCAAAGACCCTGCAGACCTTTACAAGGAAATTTTCAAAATATTAAAGAAAGAAAGGGCAGAGGATCCTAAATAGTGGAAGGACCTCCCCTGCTCCTGGATCAGGAGAATCAATATAGTAAAAATGGCTATCCTACCAAAAGCAATCTGTAAATTTAATGCAATCCCCATTAAAATCCCAGTGACAAGACTTTTCAGAAATAGGAAAAATGATCCAAAAATCCATATGGAATCACAAAAGACCATGTATACCCAAAACACTCTTAAGCTCCAAAACTAGTGCAGGTGGAATCACAATCCCTGACTTTACTCTATACTACAGGGCTGTAGTAGCAAAAACAACTTGGTACTGACATAAAAATAGGCCTGAAGACCAGTGAAACAGAATAGAAGATCCAGAGATGCATCAATGCATCTATAGCCACCTGATTTTTGACAAAGGAGCAAAGCAGGTAAATTGGAGAAAGGATAGCCTTTTCAACAAATGGTGCTGGGAAACATGGATATCCACTTGCAGAGAAATGAAAACTGACCCACATCTCTCAATAAGCATGAGAGTTAACTCAAAATGGATAAAAGACTTCAACATAAAACCAGAAACTTTAAAATTAATAGAAGAAAGGATAGATAATATGCTCCAACATATAGGGATAGGAAAGCATTTCCTTAATAGGACTCCAATTGCTCAAGAAATTGCAACAAGAATAGATAAATGGAATTACATTTGCTAGTGGAGTTGTGAACTGGTTCAACCACTTTGGAAATCAATATAGAGGTACCTTAGAAAACTAAAAATAGATTAGGAATATACCCAAATTAAAAAGCTTCTGTACAACAAAGGAAATAATCACCCAAGTCAAGGAAATCCCCACTGAATGGGAAAAAATCTTCACATCCTATACATCAGACAGAGGACTAATTTCCAGAATTTATGAAGAACTCAAGAAAGAAATACCCAAGAAAACAAAACCCAATACCCAAATGGGCAAAGGAACTGAACAGGCAGTTCGCAAATGAAGAGGCTCGTAAAACCATGAAACATATGAAAAAATGCTCAACAGCCCTAGCCATTAGGGAAATGCAAATCAAAACAATGCTGAGATTCTACCTTACTCCAGTAAGAATGGCCAAGATCTATAAAATAAATAACAAACGCTAGTGAGGCTGAGGAGAAAAGGGAACCCTCTTACACTGCTGGTGGAGTTGTGAATTGGTTCAACCACTTTGGAAATCAATGTGGAGGTACCTTAGAAAACTAAAAATACATCTACCATATGATCCAGCTATAACACTATTGGGAATATACCCAAAGGGAGATGAGGCATCATACCACAGAGATAGCTGCATCTCCATGTTCAACGCAGCACTTTTCACAATAGCAAGGATATGGAATCAACCAAAGTGCCCAGTCAACAAAAGAATGGATTAAAAAATTATAGTACATATACACAATGCAATACTACTCAGCAATCAGAAAAAGATGAAATAATGTCATTTACAGCAAAATGGATGGAATTGGAGAAAATTATCTTAAGTGAACGAACACAAGCCCCCAAAGAGAAATACCACATGTTCCCACTCATATGAGGGAGCTGAATCAAATTTGAAAGAAGGAAAAAGTCCTATGCATAAATTGGAACATAATAAAAGGCTCATGTAAACTTAGTAGAGAAGGGACAATTTAAGGATTAGAAAGAAGGAGGGAGGGATCTAGCAAAAGGAAGTTATAATGGGAGAAGACAGGAGGGGGAGGAGGGACAAGGAGGAGTGAGGAATGAGAGAGGTCAACAGATTATTCATGTAATACTGCTGACAATGTAAAAACATAGATCACTTTAGAAAAAAGTGAGTACTGCATATGCTCCTGTGGAGGTGGGGGAAGAACTGAAAGAGAGCTACATTGTCTTATGACATAGTTGAAATCCAGCAAATACATCTCTGAATCTGAAAGAAAGGAAAAACATTTGTATATGCACATTATTATTTAAGACTACGAGGACAAATGCCAGGAGAAACAAGTAAATAAATCAGAAATGGAGGTCTCTAAGAGTGGCAATCAGGGATGGTGAGTGAAAGGGCAGAGTCAAAAAATAATAAAGTTGGGTATAGTGGTACATACCTGTTTTCCCAGCATTTGGTAGGCTGAGGCAGGAATAGCATGACTTCAAGCCCAGCCTGAGATACATAGCCAAACTCTGTCAAATAAATAAATAAATAAATAAATAAATAAATAAATAAAATAAAAATCCCTGATCTATCTTAGGTGTCCAGGATCTTGTAACTACCATTTTTTTAAAAAAATCAGTGATTCTTTTATATACCAGAAATTGCCAGGATTTTCCTAAAAGAAAAAAAAGAGAATCTATTCACGTTAATCACAAACTGTAAATATTGACTAATTGCTCTAGCAAAAAAATGTTTGGGATCTATGGAGAAAAATATAAAACTGAGAAATTTACAAACCTAAACAAATTGAGTGTGATATGCCACATTCATAGACTGAAGAAAATATGCCAATTCATCCCAAAATAACTAATATTTTGAATGCATTTCCATTCAAAATACCAGTTATCATTTTGGTTTTTTTAAGTAATTGACCAGATCTATTCTTAAGTTAACCTTAAGCAGAAAAGCAGATAAGCAGATAAGATCAATTAAAAGCATTCTGAAGAAGAAGAATGAGTGCAAAATCTGACAACATTAAATTGTATAATTAAATCTTATATAGTACTTGCACTGTACCAGACTTTTCTGAATGTTTACCTTCCATCTTGGTGAGTAGTTTTATTTTACAATTTTAGAGATGAAGAAACTGAGACACAGATTAAACAACTCGCACAAGATTACACAGATAATAGATGGTGGAGCCAACTATCCATCCAATAATTAAAAGTGAGGTGCTAGTGCAAGAGTTAGCAGATCAATAGATAAACTGTATATTCCCAAAATAGCACCAAATGTATGAGAAAGAAATATTTCAGCATATTACATATGTTTAAATGCATGAGTTCATGTCATTTAAGAAAGAAAAACCCTAATGGTCATCTGAAAGAAATGACTCATTACTTTGAAAACTGGCAAATACAGACCAAAAGATGAAGCACTTATCCTGCAATAGTTATATGAAATAAATGTCTACGTAACCAAGTAGTTAATAAGGGGAAGATTCCCTTTGTGGAAGAATTATAGCTAATAAATGGAGGAGAATTAGAATATTATAATTTGGCAACTCCTTCTGACATAAGCGGTGACCATGGTGGCTTCTAACATGAAAAAGCTAACCATGTATTAAGTGCCACTTGATGGACATTACCCCTACTTGTCTGTCAGTTTGCTGTGCTGTGGAGGCTTGTGTGTTGCTGTGGTGCTGAAATTTATGCCACCTGTATCACAGATAACAGCAGGGCCACCCATGGTGGGCAGGTTTCAGCTGAGTTTCCAGACTAAGGCAGACTAGGGAGAAAGCCCCCGGCAGCCCACTCCCGAAGCAATTAGCCACTGAAAACCCTATGTATAGCAGAGAAGCACTGTTAAATATAGTGCCTGTAAAGGACCCCCCCACACACCCTGGAAGGCATTCAAGAAACACCTGGGGAAAAGTTGCCTCCTCAGAACAGAGCCAATCTTAATGAGGAAAGGGAGTAAAACCCCTGGAACTTCCCTTTGCTGTTGTGGTACAACTCAAAATAAGAAGTAGCATAGTAGCTCCAACGGACATAAAAAGATCGTGTGTGTGTGGCACAGTGTTGGGTAATGTTCTGTTGTACATAGGGTCATCATGAGTTGTATTCTACTCAATGGCACCTAAGAACAACAACAGCAATAGAAATTAAGACACTCCTTAAATCTGATTAAAACTTCAGATCTACCAATCTACATCAAATATGAGTAACAGCAAATATGTTAAATACCCCTTTACAGGTACAATCAGGAAAATCGAGACTATGAGAAATACTCCAGAACAAATGACTCACTTTCTTCAACTAATAACTTGTAAGGAGAAAACTGAGGGAGAAGAAACCTATAGTTCATATGAAAGAGACAGCAGCTAGTTATAATGTATTGTCCTTCTTAGATCCTGATTCAAACAAACTGGGAATAAATAAATAAAACCACAAGACAATCAGACAAATTTGAACATTGACTAAGTTTCTTAATGACATTAAAGAAGTATTGCTAATTATTTCTACCAGAGTATTAGTGATATTTTTAAAGTGATTTCCCTTTTAAAGGTCCATTTCAGAAATGTTTACAGGTAAAATGGAATGATACATATGTCTTGCTTCAAGTAATCTTGGGAAGAAAATAGATGTGGATATAGACAGCACATGACTGGCCATGAATGGAAACTATAGAATTTCATTACATTTGTTTGTTTATTAAAATTTTCCATTAAAAGTTTAAAAAATCCTGGAGAGAAGAGTTTATTTGTAAAATGTGTTTACACCAAATATGAGTGAATACTTAATTGATCCCAATGATGAACTATTATTATTTTGTGTGGTACAGGAGTGTTGAACCCAGGGCCTTGCACATACTTTGCAAGTGCTCTACCACTGAGCTGCACACCCAGCCCCCTTTTTATATTTTATCTCAGGAGAAGATCTCTTTACCTTATGCAAGCTGCCTCTAGTCTTGAACCAGGCATGCACCATTGCACCAGCTAATGATCAATTATTTTAAGCATAAAATAAATGGACAGATTAGTAGGAAAATACAAATAATTTTAACTGAAATAGAAACTAAAAGTGTGTGTGCATGTTTTCATTTACTTATTTGTATTTTATGTACGTGTGTGTGTATGTATGTATATATTTGCAGTGCTAGGGGAAAAAACTCTGAGCTTTGCATGGAAGGCAAGTGTTTTGTCCCCAAGCTATATTCCCAAGCCCTTATTTATTTACTTTGAGATGAAGTGTCCCTATATTGGCAGGCTGGCCTTGAACACCTAAACTCAACACATCCTCCTGCCTCAACCTCTGAGTAACAGGAACTATATATGATACCACACCCAGGTTTTTGTGTGCGCTTTTAAAATGTCATAAAAGTAGAAGATAAACACCCTGAGGAAAATATTTGCAATTATATTACTTAACTTTTTTGTTGCTGCGACCAAATACCTGAGAGAAACAGTTTAAGGGAGGAAGGATTCATTTTGGCTCAGGTTTTCAGAAATTTCAGTCCATGGTTGGTGGCTCTATTGTTTCTAGACCATGGTGAGGTGGAACATCATGGCAGAAGGATGTGGAGAAGCAAAATTGCTCACTTCCTAGTGGCGAGGAAGCAGAGAGAGGCAGTGGAAGGAGCCTGAGACAAGATATAGCTATCCAAAACATGCCCCTAATGACATACATCCTCCAACTAGGCTCCACCTTTGAAAGATTTCACCACCTCCCAATAATTCCATCAAATTATGAATCCATCTATGGACTAATACTTTGATGAAAAAAAGAACCCTCATGGTACTACTCAGTGATTGGATCCTCCAGCTGGGGACCAAACTTTCAATACATGAGCCTGTGGGGGACATCTCATGTCCAAACCACAACAACAATGTAAAATAAAAATCTTGGTATTTTATATATAAAGGAGTTAATATAATAGCTTCCATATTGTACTTGAGGCATTCTTGTAAGCACTTTATGAAAACCATTTAATTTCTTACAAAAGTAAAAGAAGTACTAGTATCTGTGGTCTAAATAGGTAATTCATAAAAGAAATTCAAATAATGAAAACACCAAATATGTATATATTTAGCTTCACAATAATTAAATAATTGCAACTTAAAGTAAAGACTTTGGCTTGTCAAAAAAAAAGTGAAGAAATTTGCCGTTTCATTGTACCAATAGCAGTAAGTGTTAACCATCAACATTTTTGGGCTGGGATTTAGCTCAGTTGGTAGAGCGCTGCTCTGCAGTCTCTGAGGTCCTGAGTTTGATTCCCAGCACCGCAAAATGGGAGAAGGACGTGGCAACCCCCTCCCAAGGCAATCCCAAAACAATCAGCCATTGAAAACCCTATGAGGGTCACTATGAGTCGGATACAGACTCTACAGCACCTAACAACAACATCAGCATTCTTTTTTATTTGAGACAAATTCTTACAATGTAGCCCAGGCTGGCCTTAATCTTGCAATCCAGCTTGTTTCAGCCTCCAGAGTGCTGGAATTATAGGTATGCACCACCATGCCTGGCTCCACATCTAGTTTTGCTCCCAGTTTTATCCCTAACAGCTAGCATTGTTGTTGTTAAGTGGGTTGTCAAATGTTAAGAATCTGTATAATATGGACTTGGGTGCTAGACATTCTGAATCTGAATCTTGGCTCTTCTTTCCATTAATGGGTGAATGGACAAGTTACTTAACCTCCTGTTCCCTAATTGACCTCATCTATAAACTGGGGTAATGATAATACCTATCTCAGAGAGTTGCAGTGAGGATTGACTGAATGAATCTTAGAGTAAAAGTTAGATCAATATTTAATATCATTAAATGTTCAATAAATAATTACTGGTAAAATAAGTATCTGACACATGTGAGGTGCATAGTATACTTACTAAAAGAACAAAAAATAAGATTTTCTTCTTTAGTAGACTTTCCTACTAATATAGTACCAGATATACTGATTTAGACATGTCATCAATTATTGCAAAGATTATAGTTCAATAATATGCTTAAAAATAATAAAAGAGTTTCAGAGTCTTTTCACTTCTATAGGAAGCAATACTCTCAAGTATTGATTGAGGAATTGAATTAGACAGAGTACAAGGTTTCTTCCAACTCCAACAACATGTTATTTGTCCTTAGGAAACAAACTAGATATAACAACAGAGAAGACCATTTTACATGGAGGCATGAAAGCTTTGAATATGTAAGTGTCCAATAACAAACAAAAAGGGCAAAAAGACTATTCAGTTGATTTCTTCATCTTTAGTATATAACAACATAGGTTTGAGTTGCAGCAACACAGATTTATTAACTTGATGGAATTTGATTCCTTAGCAAACCATACACAAAGGTCACAGGAAATTTATTTCAGCTGGAGGGTGTGGCTCAGTGCTAGAGTCCTTACCTTGCATGCATAAAGCCCTGGGTTCCATCCCCAGCACCAAAGATAAAAAGGAAAAGGAAAAAAAAAAGCTGAAATTGTTTTAAAATCCCTGACAAATGGCTAGTATTTTTCCTTGGCACTTAATTATACTGCCCTAATATGAACTTTTGTACGTGATTGATAAAAAAATCAGTACAATCTCTACACCAGAGACTCAATACCTTCAAATAGTTGTCCTAAGCAATTAGAAAAAAAGAATCAACTTTTTAAAACATTATTTTTAGTTTCAAAGTAATACATATACATTTAGATAAAATAACCAAATGTTTTTAAATTGATTTTTATTATTATTAAGCAAATATTAAATTATTTAATAATAAAAAACAAATATGTTCCACCCTTTCCACTATGTTTATTCTCCAAACATGGCAAAGATTAACCATTTGTTCCACAGAGCTCCATGCACATGCACATTAAAAACATGTATATATGCACCTGTTATTAGTGTATTTGTGAAATACTACTTTCTATTGCCATTTTAGTGTTACCACAGGCCGTTACCCAGTTCGAAGAATTGGTTGGCATGGCAGAGACCCTGCTCAAAGGTGGTGGAACCATGTCTACATCAGCGTCCACTCTCTGGAGAGCAACAAACAACTCCTCACCAGATTCGTTTGCTTTGACATGCAGTAATTCCAATTCCAATTCCAGTTCACCAATTTCCTTGAAGGCTGAGGAAGAACATCCCCCTGATGAGAAACAGGTTAGTTGGAGCACCTTCTCTGTGGTTCTCTGGGAAATAGTTAAATACAAAATTTGAAAGAAGAGTAGGAAATTATCATTGTTTCATCAGATAACTTTTATGTAAACTCAGGTCCCAACCATTATATTCCTTGTGCATAGAACTATTTTATTTTTACCATAAAAGTTAATATTTGTGAAACAAATACCCAGTTTAGAAGACTAAAAGCAAATTGTGGTCAAAGATGAAAATTTTAAACTATAAAACTCTTAAGCCAGTAACAAAAAGGATATTTATGCATTAAGGGTTATAAAATTTTATATCACTAAGAGAAGATAAATTTCAGCATCTGCATGCTGGATGAGCACCATTCTTTTTCTATTTTCCCTTAATCAAGAAAACAGGCTAAAAATATAAGAGTTTTGTGAAAATCAAGTATCAGTCTCAGAAAATATACCTTCAAAAGTGATAATTAAGGCTGGGCGTAGTGACTCATGCCTGTAATCCCAGCAGCTCAGGAGGCAGAGCCGGGAGGATCGCAAGTTCAAGACCAAAGGTAGTCTGTGTAACTTAGCGAGACCCTGTCTCAAAAAGTTAAAAAAAATGTGGGCTGGGGGTGCAGCTCAGTGGTCCAGCATTTGCAGAGCATGCAGGCGCTAGGCCTGGGTTCAATTCCCAATACCGAAGGAAAAAAAAAGAAGTGATAATTAAATCTAACAATCTAATATTTGGAATATTTGAATCTTAGTATATCACTTTCCTATTGCCGTGTAACAGAGTACCACAAATTCAGTGATTTCAAATTACAAAAATTTGTTATCTCAGAGTTCTGTGGGTCAGAAGTCTGGTCCAGGTCCCACTGGACTAAAATTAAGGTGTCAGCGGGTTGCATTACTTATTGGAGACTCTAAATAAGAGAATCTGTTTATTGGTCATTTGTGTTGTTGTAGAGTTGAGTTTCTTGTGGCTGTAGAAGTAAATTTCCCGTTTTCTTTCTGGCTATAAACTGATGGCCATTCCATTTCTAGAGGCAATCACATTCTTTGCTTCATAGTCCACTTCTGCCATTTTCAAGGCCAGCTGTGGCTGGTCAAATCCTTCTCACTATTCCAATCTTTCCTCTTCTATTTCTCTTTTCTGACCCATTCTTCTGCTTAACTCTTCTGCTCATACGTGTAGTTTGCGCCCATTTGAGTAATCCAGGATAATCTCCCATCTCAAGGTACTTAACTTTGATCATATCTATAACATCGTTTTTGCTGTGGGAGGTGTCATATTCATAGGTACCAGGGATTAGGAAGTGAATGTCTTCAGAGGGCCATTATTCTGCCAGTTATACTTGGTATAAAGAGTTGAGGACAGGCTCAGTCTGTAAGCACCATACCCAGATTACAGGACAAGAACTTACATATACCCTGGAACAAACAGTTTATAAATACGAGAATTATCTCAAAGATTAGATTTAACTCTAATCCCTAAAATGTAAAATATATACTAAAGTATAACACATCACCTTAAAGAATTTATATTGTTTTCTGGTATGTCTTAACTCAATTCATAATAACTTATCCAGCTATTACTTTTCTTTTTCTAATCTCAATTATCATTTCTTATTTTCTAGTTCAAGATTGAAAAATGGCAGATTGCCCGTTGTAATAAGAGCAAGCCTCAGAAGTTTATTAATGATTTAATGCAAGTACTTTACACGAATGAATACATGGCCACACACAGCCTGACGGGGGCAAAATCCTCTACTTCAAGAGACAAAGCTGTAAAACCAGCTATGAATCAGAATGAAGTTCAAGAAATCATAGGTGACAATATGATTGCATTATATTTTCACATGAATTTGAAATTACATTACTATTAGATTACCATTGAAGGTCAAATTATTCTTCCATGATCTTTTTTTCAAATTAATTTTTCTCTGATAGAAAAATTTGGAATAGTCTAATGCTCTTGTTAAATATAGGAAATTATTATGGAAAATTTTTTCATTAAAATGGTTATTGAAAGATGAGTATTGTGGCTCATGCCTGTAATCCCAGCAACCTAGGATGATGAGGCAGGAGGATCATGAGTTCAAGGCCAGAGGCAGGCTGTGCAATTTAGTGAGACACTGTCTTGAAACAAAAAAATTTTTAAAAAGGAGATGTAGGGGTGCAGCTCAATGGTAGAACATTTGCTTATCATGCATAAGGCCCTGGATTCAACCCTCCAGTACTGAAAAAAAAAGGTTATTAAAATTAAAGTTTATATGACTAAGAAGTTTGAATTAATAAAATTTATAGCTTCAGAAAATAAATATTTTATAATGTTTTAAAACAATATTTTAATAATAATTTATTTCTCATTTTCTATTTAACTAAGTTATCTATCTCATCTTTTAGTCTAGAAAAGGACTGTTTGATATTTTATTTATGGTTTTTAGAGTGATGAATCTCCTTAAATATATCAATAATCATCTAGATCGTCCAATTAATTTTTTTGCAAACATCCAATAAATTTAAAAATTCTCTGAATTTGAGCTCTATATATGTTATTTCTTAGAAGATGAGCAGTTGGAATGTAGTTGTTTCAAATTATGTAAGAAATCGGTAAAAATCAATCCATAACATTTCAGAGCAAAGAGACTTAGAGTTAAAAACAAGTAGTAGAGTTAAAGTTGAATGGTACTATAGGAAGACAAATATATGTCCAATTATAATAGAGACCTTCCAATATCTCCTGCTTTGCTTGGTATGTTCATCTATTTAAATAACTCATGGGAGTTTGGGCTACTTTGGTAAAATGGAGACAAAATTGCAATGAAGAATATTTGATGTTTTACCTCAGTTCATACTGAAGATGCAAAAGCCTCATAAAGTGTTTTTGTGTGTTACTGTTGTCTTTTACAGGAGTAACAAAACAGTTATTTCCCAACACAGATGATGTTTCAATTAGGAGAATGATAGGGCAAAAACTAAACAACTGTACCAAGAAGCCAAATTTAAGCAAAAATCTTAACTCTCAGGATATTAAGTAGATCCTTTTGGTAAGTCTTTTAAATCTTCATAATCCCTTCAATATGGTAAGAAAACTATCGGGTGCAAATACTCTGCAAGAGAATACTGGTGTCCCACGCTAATAAGATGTCACTGGGTGTGATGATGAGGACTGGGAAGGGGATTAAAATTTGGGAAATGCTGAGTTCTGCCTCAAAGGTTTGCCTTTCCCAGAACCTCTCAGGTATTTTGATACCCTTTGAATGTGCCCATGTGCATCAGAAATCTCCAAAAAGGTGCTAGAGGAGGTAGTATTTTCCAAATGTGTTTTAAGGAATTTGTCTTCACAGAATATATGTTAACTCAGGAATGGGAGGAGAAAGGAGCCAAAGGAGGGGCACAATACTATTCAGGGAATGTTTCCCTAGAACAGCAGAGATGTAGACCATGGGGCAGTCTCTGAGGTACATCAGTGAGGTAGAACCTACAAATCTTAACCGTGGTTTAACATGTATACAAACCACTGGCTGGAAGAGTGAAGGAGATTCCTCCACCACCTCCATGATGCTTCACATTGTTTTTAAATCTTCTAATCAGTTATTACAGCTTAATAAAGATTTTTTACCAATAGTCAGGACTTGTTCCAGGAAAATTTGTGGAGTGGAATTTTATCAACTTTAGCTACCTGATGTCTCTCTCTGCTTATAATTTGTATCTAGAATGTCCCCCAAAGGGCCATGGGTTAAAGGGTTTGTCTCCAGCTTGGTACAATTGGAAGGCACTGGAAACTTTAAGATGTGGCACCTAGTAAGAGGGCTTCTAGTCATTGGAGTCATACCTTTGAGGGAGATTGTGGGATTTTGGTCTCTTCCTCTGTCTTTTTTTCACTGCCATGAGGTGAGCACCCTTGCTCAACCACACACACTCCAGCCATGATGTGCTGCTTCACCACCGGCCCCAAAGCAACAGGGCCAATAGCTCATGGACTGAAATGTCTAAAACTATGAGCCGAAACAAACCTTTTCTCTTTATACGTTGATTATTTCAGATTTTTGTTACAGTAAAAGAAAGCTGACCAACATACTTTCCATTATTTTGATGGAAAATATGTGAAAAAATGTATGTTTGTGTTATTAATATTTTCACACATGAGGGTACACAAAAGGGTGAGGCCCACATGTATTTAAAAGGTATGTTTCTCTTTTTCTATTTTCTTTACATTTTTTTCCCTTTAGTCCCAAGGATCAAACTCAGGGCCTAGCATATGCTAGGCAAGCACTCTACCACTGATTTACATCCTCAGCCTTTACTTCTATCTTTAGCTTCTATTTTGCCTGTTCTCTGCCTAATTCTAGCTGCTTTTGACACCATCTTACTTGTCTTTGTTTCTTTTGACCATGTATTAAATGGGATATGGAACCATAATAGTGTAGTGACTGCCCTCCCTCCATACTCTACCCATTGCTATCACATCCACCCTACTCAAGAGTCCCTTATCTATTTTATTACATAACTAGGTCCAGCTCTGAAGAGTCAAGAATAGTCTATTGTCCTTAATCAGGCAAACAAACAAAAACTATATATAATAGCAGTGGGATTCTTTCTCTTGGCATCCTGGTAGACTGACTTAAAAAGGTATAGGAGATTGGGATATTTGTACTGTTTTTTTCCCCAAGAGAGTATAAACTTTAAAATATATTGTAAATCTCATCACTTTATAGTTATGAGACAATTGCCTAAGTCTGCCCTTAGAGCTTCTCATTCTGACATGAGGCTATTCAGTTTTCTTAGTTTATAATGACCAGGTCCTTTCTGAATGCTATGTCATCAGATCTTTTGGAGCATATTATTCTATTTCAGAACTCTGTAAGGAATTTTAACATCCTAATCTCCACCTTTTTAACATCTTAGACTGCCAAGAATAGGCACAAAAGACATTTCTAATGATATTAGCCAATATGGTATTGAAAACATGAACATTAATCATTATATGAATTTTGAGCCAGCGCAGTGGCACAAGCCTGTAATCTCAGTGGCTTGGGAGGTGGAGGCAGGAGGATTGCAAGTTCAGGACCAGAAGCAGTCTGCATAATTTAGTAAGACCTTGCCTCAGAAAATAAATAATAATAATAATAATAATAAATGGGCTAGGGGTGCAGCTCAGTGGTCTAGCACTTGCAAAGCATGCAAGCGTAAACCCCTGGGTTCAACCCCCCGTACCACAAAAAAAAAAAAAAAAAATCATTATATAAGTTTTGCTTATACTTGCCAGTGACAGTGTTATTAAACCACATTACTATGGCATTAATTAATATTAAAACAAAGGACAAGCCTTTGCTATGAACACAATGTGTTCTTGTGCCTTCTGGGACTGAGCTTTGTTTTGTACTGAGAAGTTGCTTACCCTAGAAATTAATATATTTTGAATCGAAAGTGGAAATTAACACTAGAATAGAAATTTTATTTAATTTGGCATATATGTTTCATCTGCAGTAAATTCAAATTATGTTCAAAGGACTGAGGGAAATATACTGCTAGTAAAGAAAGGGCCACATGAAACCCTAATTTGACCTGCTTGATGAATTAGCTAGATACAGCACCATCTACTGGACTGCTGCTGGATTTTTCTCTTCTGGGCCATTTAACTCATAGAAGCTTAAAGGTGACACATTTATTCAGGCAAACTGTACTCCTACCGTGCCCACAAAAGTATTTTATGAGAAAATAACTTTCTTAGCATTATTATTGGCAAGGAAATATATGCTGCAAAATCACTCAGATATCTACAATCCTGTGCCTCGGAAGAGCATAGCAACCACCACCCTGAGCTCAGGCTGTGGTTGCTGGCTCAGATTTGAAAGCACAACCACTTTCAAGCTAAAGCTCATTTCTCTGAGAGTGAGAGCTAAGTGCTAATCCTTTCCACCCCTTCTTTTAATTTATTCTTTCTCTCCTGTGTCTGCCCTCAAGTTGCTTACAGCTCTCATTTGCTGAGAGCTTGAATATACCAATCTTTCTGGCCTTTCTGTAGTTTTTACTTCTTTTTTACAGGAACCAAAAAAATTTTATTCATAGGGATTATGAATATTAGGATATTAGGATATCCCATCTCATCCCACTGTGTGATCAAACATCTGTTTCTCCTAAAATTTTCAAAGCTACCTCAGTCTACATTATCTCTAACATAAATATTACAGTATGCAGGTATTATAACTTAAAGATGATCAAATACAATATTGCTCAAACAGAGGGTATAGAAATTATTTTGCCCCCTCCCTTCCATCAGGGGATATTTAGAAATGCCTATAGGTAGTTTTGGGAGTTTAACTCAGTTGGTAGGGTGCTGTACTGCACTCTCTGAGGACTCAGGTTCAGTCCCCAACACTGCAGAAAACTGGAGTAGGAGCTCCTGTGGCAATCCACTCCTGAAGCAATCTCGAAACAATCAGCTATTGAAAATCCTTTGAGTGTCACTATGAGTTAGACTCAACTGAGGGCACCTAAAAACAACAAAGGTAGTTTTGATTGTCATAGCTGAGTGACACTACTGGCATCTAGTGGACGGAGGCCACAGATGCTGCTAACCAACCTATAATTCATAAGAATACCCACCACATCAGAGAATCACCCAGCCCAAAATGTCATCAGTCCTGAGAAACTGTGGTCTAATATGATTTCCTCATTTTGGAAATAATAAAACTAAAGCCTAAAGAGATCAAAATGAATTGCCACAGTCATATGATTAGCAACTAACAGAGAGCCATCATTAGTATATAGTCCCTGGTATTTCTTTTTATATTTGTCGTTGTGTATTTGTCCATTTTCTGTTGCTATAACAAAATGCTTGAGGGTGGATAAAGAAGAAAGAGGGTTAGCTAGGCAGAGTGGCTCATGCCTGTAATCCCAGTGACTTGGGAGGCAGAGGCAAGAGGATCACAGGTTTGAGGCCAGAGGCAGCCTGTGTAACTTAGTGAGACCCTGTCTCAAGATAAAAAATGATAAATGGGATGGGGGTGCACCTCAATGGTAGAACACTTGCAAAGTTATGTGTGAGGCCCTGGGTTCAACCCTCAAGTACCACCAAAGGAAAAAAAAAAGACATTTATATAGCTCACAGTTTGGGATGCTGAAAGACCAAAATCTGGCAGTCCCATCTGTTTAGCCTCTGGAGAAGGTCTTATGGTAAATGGCATTAAAATAGTAGGAGCTCATGCAAAATAGATTATATGAAAGACAGGACACCAGAGAGTTCTAGGTGCCAAGTTTGATGTTTTGCAATACTCTTGCAGAAACTAACTGGAGTTCTGAGAGAATAATGTGAATCTTTTCCAAGGCCGATACTCCAATGACCTAACTAGCTTCCACTAAGCCCCACCTCTTGAAGGTTCCACCACCTCAACATCACCACACTGAGGACCAACCTCCCAGCACATGAAACTATAGGGGACAAACCATACCCAAAACACAACACGCCATTCTCTAGAGAAGAAAAGGCAGTAGAAAATTGATTCAAGGAATTGGTTTATGAAATTGTGAGGGCTGGCAAGTTAGAGACTAGGGAAGAGTTGATGTTGGAATCTGAAGTCTAAAAGCTGTCTGGAGGCCAACTTCCTTCTTTCTTAGGGTGCCTCAATCTTTTCTCTTCAGGCCTTCAGCTGATTAGATGAGGCTCAACCCACATTATGGAAGATAATCTACTGTATTCAAAGTATTGATTTAAATCTTACTCTCATCTAAAAATACCTTCAAAGTAACATCTAGGCTGGTATTTGACCACATAGTTAGACACTATGATGGACACATAAAATTAACCATCAAACTAATGATTTAGGGACAGAAAGTCTGGTTTGAAAGTCTGCTCTACCTTTTAATCACTGCATGAACTTTTGAAAGTCACATGACTTCCCTCAACTTCATTTTAAACAGGGATAATAGTTCAAGAACAGTCCCAGGACTTGTGAACCTGAAGCTTAATAGAGTTTATAAAACTGTTTTCAAGGAAGGGAATGCAAAATATGAATATGCAATCAGTTACAACTCTGCATATTAATTTAGAAGAAAATAAGTCATGAAAATGATAGTGTTCAAGTGTTAATAAATTTCTCAAATGTCATATATAATGTAAAAAAATTACATAGTATTTGTATTAAGAGATATACAATATGTCTTTTTTTCTTTTCTTTTGGCTGTCCTGGAACTCAGTATATGGCCCAGGCTGGCCTCAAACTTTCAATCCTCCTGCCTTACCCTTCCAAGTGCTGGGATTTCAGGTGTACACTGCCACATCCAGCTTTTTAGCCTATTTTTGAGTCCCAGACACCTTGGTTGCCTCTTCAGTTGACAACAATTTTGTGATGGTCTTTTGTGTAGAAGGAATAGAAGAATAATTTAGACTATCCTCTAGCTTTTTTTTTTTTTTTTTTTTTTTTTTCTGTACTGGGTATTGACCCAGGGCCTCGCGCTTGCATTCTATGCAAGTGCTGGACCACTGAGCTGCACCCCCAGCCCATTTTTTACTTTTTAAAATAGGGTCTCGCTAAGCTACGCAGACTGCCTCTGGTCCCTAACCTGCGATCTTCCTGCCTCCGCCTCCCGAGCCGCTGGGACTACAGGCGTGCGCCACCGCGCACGGCCACATATTTTTATTTTTGAAAGTTTATACATTCTTGACTCTTTGTTAATAATATCAGGTAATTTTTAGGATTGTTGTTAAACTTGGGGAACTGGGAGTTTCTTTCATTTCAAGTTTTCTATGGAGCAACTACTTTTAAGTATTCTCTGAACTGACCATGTTCTGAATATTCCTAAACAGATATACCACACTGAGATGGCCAGCAATAACGTAACTATACATGGAAGGGAAGGCAAAGCACTGAAATAGATCCCAGCCAATCCTTAATAAAATCGTAGAAATGTCTACTGCCACTCCATAGTTTCAACAGAAGGGGGCATGATCACTTAGAGGTGTTTAAAATGGAAAGAGATAGTAATCTTAGGTGACTGTGGTCAAATATCTTATTTTTGCAAACATATATAGTAATATGCTGTTTGATTATATTTTGGTCAATGAGAGGCTGCATATAATGGTAGTCCCATAAGATTATAATGAAGCTGAAAAATCCCTACTGATGTAGCCATCATAACATATTGCTCATCTCTTTGTGGTGATGCTAGTGCAAACGAAACTGCTGGGCTTCCAGTTGTATAAAAATGTAGCACATACAGTTATGTACAGTGTGTAATACTTTGTGATAAATGAATATACCACTGGTTTATGTATCCACTCGAATTAAGCCTCCCAAGTACTGGGTTATAGATATGTACCACCACACCCACCCAACAATTTGTATTTTTAAGTGCAATTTTTTTTTGTGGTACTAGGGGGTTGAACCCAGGGTCTCACACATACTTTGCAAGTGCTGCACCACTGAGCTGTACCCCCAGCCCAGTTTTTATTTTTATTTATTTTTTTGTTATTTTGAGATAGTCTCACTAAATTACACAGGCTGCCTCTGGCCTTAAACTTGCAATCCTCCTGCCTCAGCCTCCTGACTCACTAGGATTAGTGGCACGCACCACCACACCTTAAGTGTAAATTTATAGTACATACAAAAATAAATAATTTACAGATGTCTAAAATACTATAAAAGCTTCAGAGTCAGGCATGGTAGCCTATGCCTGTAGTCCTGGAAGTTGGGAGGCTGCAGCAAGAGTATCGTGAGTTCAGGTCCAGCCTGGCAAAGTAGGGAGAACCTGTCCCCAAAATACCACCACAAAAAAGAAAGGAAGGAAGGAAGAAAGAAAGAAAGAAAGAAAGATCAAAGAAAAAAAGCTTTGACATGAAACTGCCCTTTTTATTTTTTAATTTGTTTTTTTAATAGGTATTACAGATATCTGAAACAAAGCATCTTTGGTTTTAAATCTAACACTGAATTTTATTGAAGAATCAGCAACCTCCCTCCCTGGAGTGAGTACGCAGAGACACGTGCAGTGACAGGCTTTAAGACATCTGTAACATCTGTTGGCTATCCTGTTGGAGCAACAGCTTGCTGAAGAAGTTGCATGTAGATTCTATATTTAAATATCAGTGATGCATCACACCAGAGAATTTTTACCAATCAAATAAGCATGCGGTATGGTTTCTTTGAAAATAATGTATTTCCACATCCCCAAGTACTTTTTTGTACAGCTAACTTAACAGGATAGTCAGAGCTCTTCTCATAGTAATGAAAACTTCAATACCTCTGATAAGTCATTGTCCTAACCAAACAGTGTACGTTTATTATTACTCTCCATTATAGCTTTTGGACCAACAGCATAAGCACATGTTTGGAAAAGTAAATAGTGAAATAATCAGTGTTCACAAGTATGACAGGAGCCAAAGGAAAAAAAAAAGAGCAAAGTGAGCCTAAACTCTGATAATTATGTCCAAGTAATAATTAATATTTTAGTAATAAAATTATAGAATTATTCTATTACCTGAAAATGTATAAAATAGGAACATGGAAAAAATGAGAGCAGCAAAACCTTTTTAATGTTAAACTATTCCACTGCTCTTCAGAAAAACAAATAAATCCAAGATTTTTTTTGTTAAAACAATGCATCATTTTTCAGGATAATCTTTTTGTTTAGTGGATATGCCTCTATCTTTTCCTTCTCCAAAGTATACTAAATATAGATATCCAATATAAAACATCAATATCACCTGAGACATCCTATATAATGTCATTTGTATTTGATCAGTTATATTACAATAAAGTGTTTCATTCTGTTGTACACAGGGTTGCTGTGAGTTGAACCCGACTCAATGGCACCTAGCAACAAACAAAATTACAGCACTGCTTAGTTTTAACTGGTTTATTTTCATTGTATCAGAAGAAAAATAACTTGAAAAAAATCAGTATGAGTTTGATAATCACAAAAATAATGCAATTTTGTAAATCAACAAACAATAAGATATTCTTTGAAATCTTCTCACTTGATGTTGTCACACATGGCCCCTCTGTAATGGGAAGCCAGGCTTCTTCAGTACAGGAGGTCATGTTTAAATTAGATGTTACAATAGTTACAAAGATCAGATTCATAGACCCAGGGGACATTCTATAAATGTTGCTTGATAACAATGTCGTTGCACAAAATGAATGTTCTTAAGGAAATAACTTATGTAATATTTGCTACTTTTAATTAAGCAAAAATAAACTCCATTAACAAAAGAAAGGCATTTTCTTGTTTGTTTTTTAATTTATAAGATTCAGGGAAAAATTTTTTTTCCAGGTAGATGGCTTCTTCACCCACACATTGAGGCATTATCATATCTGGCTTGGCTTTTGTCTTGAAGAGCCATGCTACCTGGCTGCTGTGGTGCAAGCCTGTAATCCCAGCGACTTGGGAGGCTGAGGCAAGAGGATCACAAATTCAATGCCAGAAGCAGCCTGCATAACTTAGTAAGATTCTGTCACAAAACTAAAAAAAAGAAAAGAAATTTATATAAAGGGGGACTAAGAGTGTGGTGCCTGCAGCTGTAGCCCTGTGGCATCTGATCCCATCAGATCTCGGAAGCTTAGCAGGATCGGGCCTGGTTAGTACCTGGATGGGAGACCGCCTGGGAACACCAGAAGCTGTAGGCTTGGGAGAAGGACCTGGCAACCCCCTCCCAAAAATCAATCTGCCATTGAAAACCCTATGAACAGCAGAGAAGCACTGACAATAGTGTTTCCCCTGTTGCACAGAGGGTCGCTATGAGTCAGATACCGACTTGACGGCACCTAACAACAACAACAAGAGTGTGGTTGGAGTGCTTACCCGGCATGCGTGGGGCCCTGGGTTCAATTAAACCCCTAACACTGAAGAAAAAAAAGAAGAAGAAGAAGTAAGAGCCATGTTATGTAAGAAATATATACACACTTTGTAAAATGGGTTTCATTCTGAGGTGTATTTCATTATGACATTTCCATATAGGTGTTTCATTGTACATTGTAACATAACTTCCCCCTGAGAAATATATAGACACTTTACATTTAACATTTTTATTGAAAAAGGATAATCTTACTAAGATGTATGTTATTTCCTGTTTTTATTTCTTCTTTTTTGAGGTGCTAAGTTAAATAATTTATTACTGAGCTATGTCCTCAGCCCATGTGTTATTTCCTTAAAAACAAACAAACAAATCCTACTTAGTAATATAAATATTGCCTACTAAAAGTAAATGAAATTGCTGGGTGCCATGGTGCATTTCTGTGAAGTGACTTAGGAGGCTGAGGAAGGACGATTATGAGTTTGAGGCCAGAGGTAGCCTGCACAACTTAGAAGATTCTGTCTCAAAATAAAAAAATAAAAAGGGGCTGGGGGTCCATCTCAGTGGTAGAACATATGCCTTGATGAGCAAGGCCCTTGGTTCAACTCCCTAGTACTGAAAAAAATCCAAAAAGTAAATAAAATTGGCCTTGCAAAACATAATTCTATTATTCAACTGGAACTTGTATGATCTTTCCTTAAAGTATTTTGAAATATATTGATATCTTTACAGATAACAGAATAAATGTATTTTTAAATTCAGCTTTGTAGATTGGTTCTAAATGAGTCCCAAAATAAGAAAGCCAATGAATTGAATAGAATCTCAGAAAGCCATTGATGTACATGTATGAGTGTGCATACGTTATATATTCACACATATAAGAATTTAGAATGTGATCAGTTAAGGGCCTTTAATCAGAGCCTTTAATAAGTTGGGAAAGAAATGTTTATTCAATAAATGACATCGGGACAACTGGTGAGTGGAAAAATCTTATATTCCTACTTCAAACCATATCCCATTTTATGTCTCCATATGTATTCCATATTCCACATGTATTCCATTATCCATATTTATATTCTCAGAATCGGAATGACATTCTTAATCCAAAGCTAGTACAGCAAAAATACCAAAGAAAACTTCTGCTGAAGCTCAGCTTGTAGCAGCTTTACATTCAGTTATTAGACTTATGGGTTATAGATTTTACATTTCTGAATGAATGCTTCCTTTCACAAAGTATACTTTTCTTATGCTTTCTGAGATCTATCACCCTTCAGAAACCTTAATAGTTTCCTTGCATTTTCTGTCCAATTTAACTTTTTGTTTGTTTTTGGTTTTTGGTTTTTTGAAGTACTGGAGAGTGAACCCAGGGCTTCACACATGCTAGGTAAGTGCTCCACTACTGAACTACACCCTCAACCCCTATTTTATTTTATATTATATTTTATTTATTTTATTTTAATTATTTTGATACAAGGTTTCCCTAAATTGCACAGGCTGCTTCTGGCCGCAAACTTGCCATCTTCCTGCCTCAGCCTACAGAGTCCCTGGGATTACAGGCATGTACCCATGGCATCAGGATCCAATTTAACTCTTTTTAGCAACTTTTAAAAGTTTTTGGATTTTGCAGAATGTCTGTCATTTATGTTGATAAAAATAGCAAGCCAGGGTGTTTCATTGTTTTTCTCTTATTTCTCCTTGTTGCTTTCTTTATTATTATTATTTCATAGAGGAAGCCTACTTGCATATTCATACTGGAGAGTTATTTCAAGTGTTACAATAGAGAAAGAATGGTAGGATTGCTGGGTAAACACATGACATCCAGTTACATGTGAGTTAGATGAACTACACGTACTTTTGAAGGTATATCTCATAATATTTGAGACATCTTCACACTAAATAATTACTCATAAATCTGAAATTCAAATTTATCTGAGTGCCCTAAATTTTTACTTGTTAAATCTGGGTATACTACCATGAAGCCTAATGTCATCCTAATACCCTTTTTTTTTTCCAGAGGATGTTTCTCTATATGCTTTTATGTGCATGCACTATTGCTACAGTTTGAATATAGCTTTATGAAAAAGGAATAATCAGAGAACAAGAAATGACTCATAGAGATTAGAATTTTGATAGCTGAAATTAAAAAATTTAGGATTGGGGGTGTCGTTCTGCGGTAGAGCTCTTGACTTACATATGCAAGGCCCTGGGTTTAATTCCCAGCACCACAAAAATATAAAAAATTAATAGATGGATTTGAAGATATATAAACAAGAAAATCTTCCAGAGAGCAGAGAAAAAAAGAAGCATGGAGATAAAAAGTGACAAGAGACTTAAAGATCAATACTAGTACAGGATAATTAAATTCACAAATTAATTCCAATGCTGGATATATACTGGAAATATATATATATCCAGTATATATATAATGGATATATAATATATAATTTATGATACATATATATATATAATTAAAGGGTATATATAATTAAAGGGCACAAATAGATTGAAAGAGTCTATCACGTACTTAGCACAATGAATTAGAAAGTATTCACAACAAGGCACATTTTCAACAAATTCTAGCATATGAGGAGGAAAAGATTAAAAGAATCTCAGGTAGTATGTATGAGGCCCTGGATTCAATCCTCAGCCCCAGGAAACAAACAAAATATCTCAGGGAGGATAAAGAATACTAAAGTGAGTTGCTACTGCTTTTAAGGACTCACATCTGCAGATATATGATATCCTCTGTCTTTTAATAATAAAAAGAAATTTAACCATCTGATCAAAGTATTGTCCACTTCCACTTTTTCCACTGCATGGCTAATAGTTTTTTTTGCAATTTATATGGAATCTATATGGTAACACTTTGAGGCCATATAACTAGCTTGTGAATTTATTGTTAATTCAATAAATTCTGAGAGTAAGACATAAACATACCCATCTATGTTTCTGATAGTTTGCTCATGACATTCACCCATCCCTGGTGAACTGCTGCACAGCGCCATCTGCATGGAGGAAATGTGGCTTCCATTGGACAGATGGGGGAGGCAGCGGAGGTAGGTTCAGAATTGGAAGTCTGAGTTATTTCAGTAGTCTCTGGGGTGCAGGGGTACCCTTGGTGTCTGGTACTCAGCACTGGGGCAAGTGGGGCAGGTGGATGGTGGCCCTGAAGGAGAAAGGTCCATTGAAGAAGCCACAGGACATATGGACTCTGAGTTGGTTGGTTTACATGTAGCAAAGGTGCCCAGAGGTTACTGACTCTAGGAATTCATCAGCTCTGGGTGGGGCTGTTTTATTTGTGAGCAAAGCCCAGATGTTAGAACATCAGAACAAGAGACATACCTAATGCACAGGTGTCCCCAGTATCCATTGGCTATCCTGATCTGAAATACAGTGCAGGAGCTATTAGAGCCTTGACAAGACCACTTAACAAGTCAAGCAAGGAGGAAGAAGTGTCCAAGTCTGAGGCCTAAGAACATGGGTGAGCAGGGGTTGTGGGGGGAGACTTTGAAGGAGCAGCCAGAAATGGAGGAAGGAAACCAGAAGACTGGTGTCTTAGAGACAACGGAAAATGGAGTTGCAAGGCAGAACAAACCATATTCATGGCAAGGGTCCTGCATGGGTCAGGGAAGGAGGAGTGAGAAATGGCCACTGGATACAGCTCCACAGAGCAGGGGTGGGCCGATCCCAGGTTGTGTTCAGGTGAGAACTACGCCATCTGTCTGCAAGTCCAATGCCTGTCCCCCCACCTCCTCTCTATCCCTCTTTCCTGGCTCCTTTTCTCTTTCTGGCACAATCTGCAGCCAAGCATGCCATCTTCATATCTCATTTTTCTGTTTATCATCTGGTCCCTTAGTGCACACAGGCTCCCTGAAGCTGAAGGTCTGCCTCTCATGTAGCGGGGTATCCTGAAAATCAGTGCTCCCCAAACATAGCAAGATGAATGAGTGAATGACCTGCCAGCAACTCGGGTGCAGAGAAGTAAGTGATGCTGTGTTACAGGGGCTGGCCAGGGTTCCCCATAGCTGAGTGGCTGCTACTATAGCCAGGACGCCTCCTTTCCAGAGTAGATGTGGCTTCATTCTAGTGGCTGCTTTTTATTCTATCACTTCACACCTAGTCTCAGGTTACAATCAGGTTTTCTGTGTGTCTGACACATAGTATGGGCTTAACTAATACATAAATAAAAAACACCTATGAACACAATATTTAAAAGAGGTATTGTGTGTGTGCTAATTGCTGATCTAAAACTGATGTGTTTCACACCTTCTCCATGAAAAAAATCTCAAATATCCACCAATGAAAGTATTTAGGATAGTTTTATCCCTCAGAAAAGTGAGCTACTTAAGGGAAAGCTTTTAGTGAAAACCTCACCAGACAGTAAAAATTAATTTCTTTGGTATTGTGTTTGTAATTTAATTATGCTGCATGTCTTTGGCATGAAATGCTTTAGCATGGAGCAATTCAACATTTACAAATGTTTTCTCTATTGATTTTGGAAGGGCAACATCAGACAGATGGCTTGATGATTGCTGATCCATCTTCAGTACAGAGGGAGCCAGGTGTCCAATAATGCAGACTCTGGAAAGTGTGGGAGAGAGAGGAGAATCAATGGCTGTAATTTGGATATGAAATGTTTCCCAAAGGCCCATGTGTTAAACACTTGGTCCCTAGTTTGTGTTGGCACAGGGAGGTGGTGGAACCTTTAAGAGGTGGAGCCCAGTTGGAAGAAGTTATGTCATTGGGAACATGACTTTGAGGGGGATATTGGGACCCCAACCCCTGTTTCTTTCTTTGCTTCCCAGTCACTGTGAAGTGAACAATCTTCCTCTGCCACAGCCTCCTACTATAATGCATTATGCCACCACAGGCCCAAAACAACAGGGCCAAGCAACCATGGGCTGAGATCTCTGAAACCATGAGCCAAAATAGACCTTTTCGCCTTTTAACTTGATTATCTTGGATATTGTGTCACAGTAACAGAGAGTTGACCAACACAGTAATACTGATTTATTTTTTATTTTTAAGAAATGTTTGTGGAGCTGGGCGTGGTAGTGCACACCTGTAATCCCAGTGACTTGAGAAGCAGAGGCAGGAGGATTGCAGGTTTGAGGCCAGAGGCAGCCTGTGTTACTTAAAGAGACTATGTCTCAATATAAAAAGTAAAAGATGCTCTGGAGGTACAGGCTGGTGGTAGACTGCTTGCAAAGCATATGTTAGACCCTGGGTTCAACCCCTAGTACTGAAAAAAATAAAATAGTACAAGAAAAGCTTGTGAAAGCCTTCTCCTTTCAAATAAACAAACAACACGACAACAAAACTTCTGTGCTTTCCCTAAGTGTGCTGCAAGACCTATAAAAGTAAAGTAAACTAGCTCTTGAGCCTGCGATC
The DNA here is from genome assembly GCA_007922755.1 of Pedetes capensis. Classification (NCBI taxonomy): domain Eukaryota; kingdom Metazoa; phylum Chordata; class Mammalia; order Rodentia; family Pedetidae; genus Pedetes; species Pedetes capensis. The sequence goes on along the minus strand of VMDO01005478.1, from coordinate 4,364 downwards.
CCTTGTCTATCCACAAAAAAACAGGAGGTGGCCTCAATTCCTGGACTTTCACATAAAATATCCCACATGAAATGTAGTCCAAAATTCATGGGCAGTATGAATCAATATATAAAAATCAATTGAATTTCTATATTCTAGCAATAAACAATTAGAAATTGAAAATTGAGAAAAACATAACAATTACAATCAAATAAAAAAATACAAAATGGCTGGCTGGATGTGGTGATGCACACTCGCAATGCTAGCACTTGGGAGGATGAGGCAAGAGGATCAGAAGTTTGAGGCCAGCTGGGCTATAGATAGAGACCCTATTTCAAAAAGCCAAAAAAAAATAAAATAAAATCAAAAACAAAAACCCCCAAGCCCCGCAAACAACAACCCCCAAAAACAAAGCAAACAAAAAACAATAGCAAAAAAACATCAAAACCCTTAGAGATGAGTCTGATGAAAACATCGCTGAAAGAAATTAAAGAAGACTTAAACAATGTAAAAAAACAAGAAATAAGACACAGAAGACACTATCTGATTCCAAGACATATTACATATCTATTAAATGATTTCTATCCAAATTTCATTTTGAAGACAAGTCATCCATTTATATAATGGACAAATGATCTTAGACACTGCCAAAAAACCCTATAGGAATGACAAAAGAACATATGAAAGGATGCTCAACATGACTAGTCATTAGGTTAAGGTAAATTAAAATCACAAGAAGATATCACTACATATTTTTCTTCAAATGTCAACAATAAAAAAGACTATACCTGAATTAATTACTGAATTGAAGGGCATGAACATATTTGGGCTCTTGCCACAGAATGCTTGTTTTCCGAGAGTTTCCCTGAATAATTCTCCCCTGCAATTTATAAAAAGTGAATATTGCACTAACCTTTCACCAGAACATTAGTAAAATCTTTTAAATGCAAGTTTCTCCTAGGTATTTATGGGATTTAGAAATGGCTGATTTACATGAGGGATTGAGGAGTTCATTGTGAGTGGTCCTTCTTGTTCTCAGTTTTCCTATTCATTTGCGTTCCTCAAATTTACCATATATTCTCGAATCTAATCTGCACCCTTTCAACAGTTTTCTTTTTGTTAGATGCCATAGAGAGGGGTCTGATTCATTGCAATTCATTGCTCTGTGTACAACAGAGCAAAACACTACCCAACACTGTGCCATGCACACAATCTTTTTATGTTTGAGCCCAATGTTGCAACCACTATGTTTCTTCTCATTTTGAGTCATACCACCTCAGCAAAAGGAGGTCCTAGGGGCTTTACTCCATTCCCATCATTAAGGTCAACTCTACTTTGAAGAAGCAACTCTTTTCACTTCTTCCCTGGGGGGAGGGACACTCATTTTCTGGCACTATATTTGACAGTGTTTCTCTGCTATTTATAGAGTTTCCAATGGCTAATTATTTCAGGAGTGGACTGCTGGGTCTTTCTCCCTAGTCTGCCTTTGTCTAGAAGATCAGCTGAAACCTGTCCACCACTGGTGGCTCTGCTGGTATCTGAAATACTGGTGGCATAGCCTTCAGCATCATAGCAAGCCCCCACAGTATAACAAGCTGATGGACACATGGAGTTCAACAGTTTTACAGGGCTACAAAATCAGATGTAGAGTAGAATTGAATGCAGATTGGATTTGCAGTCAAAAGCTAGGACAAGAGGAGAAAAGCAACTGTAGGTTTAGTGTACTCTGTGGACATGTAAGAAATATAATAGATTAATTCAATACTAGCTGCAAACATAAGTTATCATGTGCTATGTTTCCATTTGTTGTTGTTGTTAGGTGCCATCAAATCATGTCCAACTCTTAGAGACTCTTATAGGGTTTTCAATGGCTGATTGTTTCATGATTGCCTTTGGAGTGGATCGCCACATCCTTCTCCCATTTTTGCTGTGCTGGGAATCAAACCTGGGACCTCAGAGACTGCTCTACCAACTGAACTAAATCCCAGCCCATGATCCCATTTAGACTGGCAAAAATAGGCCTCTGAGTGAGAAAATAGTTACTTACTGAGTCATTTATCAGACACAATAATAGACATAGAAAAAGCTAGCTGCAAAGTTGACAAGGGGTGATATTTCTCCCAAAGAAGTACAGTAGTACCTCAGCACTCAAATTACTCCCTGCTTGAACATTGTGGTCATCAAACCATATTTTTGAGAGAATTCTGTTTTAATGCTCAACAGCTTCCTTGGCACTCACCCACTATGCTAAAACCTATGTGAGTCACCACGATTACCAAAGAAGCATCCAGGTGAAACAAAGGGGAAAATGTCACTGTGTGATTTCCAGCAGAAAGACCTGTCCTGGTGGTGTGTTCACCACCATATATATGTGATATATATATATCAATCATCAGTCACCATGGCACCCAAGAAACTTTCCAGTGCTAAAAGTGAAAGAGAGAGGGAAAACAGTAAGGACAACATTTGAATTATAAAAAGAACTTATTGCTAAGTATGTGAGTGGCACACATGTGTTTGAATTAGCCATCCAACATGGTGCCAGAACTAATAAGTTCATTTACACTATTTCTATTGGGAAAAAAGTGCTTGGCACTCAAACTGACAGGAAGGCATGTGACTAGCCTTCCAGAGCAGATTGTGGTTCAGTGCTAAGGTACCACTGTACTGTATTTCTAAAGAGTTAAGATTACTTGAGTAACTACTTCATGTTGAGAAAGTTTGTTCTTTAAAATCATGAGCAAGCGGAAACATTGTTGTTTGAAAATTGATCATTAAGAATGAAATAACCCTCTCTTGGCTGGAGAGACTAAATCACTCTGACATAGAGAATCAGCCTCATATTTGAAATATATTACACAGTCACACATAAGGAGTTCCTGAGCACAACATTCCCAATCTATGTTAACTTCATAGTTTTCAGGTTAAGAAGACGCTGGATACACTTTTGTTGTTCAGGTAATGTTGTACCCTTTAACACATAGCCCTAAATCAACGTTGAACATACTAAAAATTTGCTTCATTTAAATTTCATCTATGCACAGTTTCTTAAAATCTGATAATGACTACCTTTTCTTGTATGGTGAGATGTCTTATAGTTCATTGGTTTTATAATCTTTCTTATTATACGTCAAGGTCAATATCACAAAGATCATATTGTGGGACTATAAATTTGTTAAATACAAATAGCCTTAGGCTGGTAAGGTAGGGAAGAACCTTTAAAACAATGTTTTCAGTTAAAGTTTGTTTTTCACAAATTTCATCCGTTTACAATCATTTTGTGGCAATAGTGAAAAGAAAAAGGCGGGCTATAATTTTGATAAAGCTGTATCTAAACAGCTTGCAGCCGTACCACTGTGTCATCCGATCTAGTCAGATCTCGGAAGCTAAGCAGGGTCGGGCCTGGTTAGTACCTGGATGGGAGACCGCCTGGGAACACCAGAAGCTGTAGGCTTGGAAGAAGGACCTGGCAACCCCCTCCCAAAAATCAATCTGCTATTGAAAACCTTATGAACAGCAGAGAAGCACTGACAATAGTGTTTCCCCTGTTGTACAGAGGGTCGCTATGAGTCGGATACCGACTCGACGGCACTTAACAACAACAACAACAACAACAACATATCTAAACAAGTCACGAAAAGGCAATTTAATACCACTGATTTATTATATAGATCAATACTTGTATGAAACAAAACAAAACAGAAACCTCAGCTACTTCAGGGGAGCAACAGGTTTGAGGCACGCATGCGCTCTTCTACGCGGGCTGACCAGAACTACAATTCCCAGCATCCTGCGGGGGTTCAGAGAAGGAAGGCCTGGAGGGAGCCACAAGGCTCCTGCAGATCCCCGGCCATCCAGTCCCGCTCCTACTTTTATAGTGGTTTTGCACTTCCTTTTGTCTGAGGCCCGAGGCTAGGCAGCGATCTCGCAGTGGCAAGTCGCCGACCCTGGAAGCGGTGCAGGGCGGGAGGAGAAGTCGTGGCGGCGGCGACGGTGACGCGGGAGAGGTGGTGCCGTCAGGCCGTCGGAGAAATGGGGGACCCGGGGTCGGAGGTGAGCAGTGGAGCGTGGGCCTTGGCGTTCTCCGAGCCGAGCCGCGCAGGGTTTCTGTGTTTCCGCGGGTCTGAGGCCTGGCGCTCGGCCGCGGCCTCGGGGTCGGGCGAGCGGTCTTCAGCATCTCGGGCGGGCGCTGCCTGCGGGCCTGGTGCCTGTCTGCGCGAGGAGCCCGCGGCAACAATGGCCGCCCGGCCGCCTCCATCCCGGGCGCGGGCCGCGAGCAGCTGCTGCCCGGCTCTGCCCGTGGGAGCTACGATTCGACACAGGCTGGCGCCTCGGCCGCAGCGAGCCGGCCTCGCCCCTCCTCGAGGAGGCAGGGCAGTGCCGAG